>NC_069489.1:7592455-7612669 GCF_026875155.1 Cherax quadricarinatus | reverse complement strand
GGGCCTCCGCATCTTAAAAAGGGTACACCACTTTTTTTACCATCATTTGCAAAGACATAATATTCATACTATCAAAATTTTATTGGCCTACAGATCATCCTTCACAAAAGGTGCTAAATTTACATTATGTGAAAGTCTTTTTTTAGTTTTAATAACCCTACTGTAATATTTTTCCCTAAGCTATCACAATTACTGAAAACACTTTTTCTATTGCCCCCTGACAGTTAATAAACAGGTCAAATTGAGCCCTTTTACCCGGGAAAAAACCAGATTTTTTTTTAAAATTTGGGGATCTCCATTTGACTTTCTTACCACAAGACATTTATTTTATAAAGTATGCGGGGGTCCCGGGTCAATAATGCATTTATTTTTTTTTGTTTTTTGCCTTTACATTAATTTTTACATGTAACACGGGAAGGTACTTCAAAAAACCATCATTTTTAAAATTTAGCAGAAATTTTTTAATTAGCCACTGTTTTGTCGATTGTCAACTTATCTTATATCAACATTATCATATAACCTTTACACATGCTATAGGTTTTTCCTTTGTAAAATTTGATAACTTGTTTAATTTGGCATACAACCCTTTCGTGTTACCTTAAACCTGAACATCTTCAATTCCCCCCAATCTTTCAATTTTACTCCAAAATTCTATCATTGCATTCTTTAAAAAAATGAATACCCTTGCAGAAAAGAAATCCCCTTTTTTTTGTGGTTTCTTTTAAACGGGCTACCTTAGGGGGGTCTTATTCTTCTTACCTTGGGGAAAATCTTTTTTTCTGATTCCTGCTACTTAAATTGCCCACAATTTTTTTTTGGAAAAAAATTGATTTTTTTTCTTTGGGATAATTTTTCCCTTTGTGAAACTTGACAGATACCTCAGAGTTATTAGTTGCATCTTAAAATAAGTTAGTTGGCTGGCTCAACTGCAAAAATTATTCTTTAGACCTTCTTTTTCCCTCCAATCCAAATAACCCTTGTGATTTTTGTTCGAGAGTATTCAATTTTTAAACATTTAAATTTATTCTGAACAATGCACTCAAAAACCCCATCTGATCCTTCAGATTTTTTTATTCTAAAGGGTTTGAGAGTCTCTCCATTTTAAACTCTAAACTGCTGTAAACCTTGCAATGTGCGGAGATTTTAAATTAACAATATATTCATAGACCAACCTACTTTGTTCTATATTATCATAAGTGACTTTAAACAAGTCAACTGCCTACTTGTAAGCTCTCATTGGGAAAGGCTTGTAGGGGGTCGTGACACCCTCTTTCTGCCCTTGAGAAAAATAATTTATTAACACTGCTTGGCACCCACATGCCCTTTGTTTTTAAAAATTGACCAAACTACTCCCGGGTTTTCTCCAGAAAATACAGGTAAACATTTTCTGGGAGTTTTGGCAAAGACTTTTTTTTTTGGAGCAGACGATTAACTGCCGGGTTTTACACATTTTAATTTATTAAAACCTGACTTTTAAAGAAAGAATTTTTTCTTCAAATTTTCAAAATACTGATTAATCATGAATTATTCAGTCTCATCTCACATTTATAACAAATCCCCTTCAATTTGTTGAAATAAATTTTATGAATAAATTTTATTCCCAAAAGCATCAAAATAAAATTTTAAATCATCAGTTTTCACAGTTTTTTGATTCATTAATTCCAAAATTTATTTATGCCGGGGTTACATGCCCTTTTCTACCCTGTAGTGATGCTTTTTTTTGCCTAATTCCAACGTTTGTCTTCTATATTAATTTCCTCATTTAGCCAAGCAAAGTAAAAAATTGAATTTAATTTAATAACTGTTACATTTAAACACTGAACAATTACCTTTGAAAAACCTAGCACATTTATTTTTCCCCAATTACATGTAAGAATTTTTGCAATAAAATTTTTTAAAAATTCACTTAAAATTTTAGCTACACTTGATTTAGAAAACACATGTAAAAAAATTATAATATAAATTTAAATGTCATTAATAATTTTAAGTACATTTGGCTTTAAATTTTACACTCAGTTTAAAAATTTTTTGGCCGAATTGTCTTATAAAAATTAATATTAATAATTAAATCCACACCTTTAAGTAAATTTTTGTGGATTTAACATCAACCTCCTTCTGTCATTTCCATAAAAATTTATTAAGAATTTAACTAATTAAGTTCACTAATTACCCCCTGTTCAAGAAGGGCCAACGGCAAATTAAATGGGGAAAAAATTGCTTTATCTGTAGTAACCATATGTATTTAGCAGTAAAAACGAAGTTATTTTATTTACAGAGTTACTAACAATAGGAAATTTGGGACCCTGGGCAAAAAAAGCCCCCCTTCGATCCCACCACTGTCATATCCAAAGTTGCCAAAACCTATTTTTTACAAATGAAATTTTTTATCACCAAAAATTCGGGTAAATATAAAATTTGTGGATGAAATTTTAAAATTTAAAAAAAAATTTTTATATTACACATTTACATACAATACCCCCTTTTACAAACTCACCACCTTTTGACGGGTTTACTTTCTCAAAAAAAACCTCACTGTCAATCTTGAAAATAACACTGGCCAAGTTACAAACATAAACAAACATCTGAGGTTCCTGGAGGTGTCTTGTCCCGTCCCCTGTATCTCAGTTATGCAGGAATGCACATCCAACAATTTCGATCCTTTTAAAGGGTGTAGCCCAATTTTACCTCGGGCCAAAAAATTTTCCCATTATTCACTAACGTTTGTGTCCATTAAAACAACAATGGCGAGTCTTTTCTGCGCAGGCCCCGCTCTTCCCATTTTTTTTATAACAAAGAGTTTTTTAAAATAAGTAGGGCAACTTTTTACATATAACTACTGATTTCGGGAAAATATATACAGATTTTCCCAACGGGCCCTTTACCAGGTCTGGTGCGCTGCTGCCTCACCCTTACCCTTGTGCGGGTCAGATCCCGGCCCGCTTGACTTACCGGGTGTGGTGAGCTGGTTCCTGTTCCCACCCTTTACACTTGCGGAGTGCTGGCTGCCTGCCTGCCCTACAAGGAGCTTGGGGAACGGGTACCCCCCCATACCAGAGCGGATAACTGGGTTTAACCGCTGCCTTACCCAGGGCTGGTGCAGCTACTCCGCCTTCATTAACCCAGGTGCGGGTGCATGGCGAAATGCCTCCTTCCCCGGGTACTGGTGCATGGCTGCCCACCTTACTTACCCAGGGGGACAGCTGCTGCCCACTCCCTTACCCCATACCAACTCCCCCACTCTTGTTTTCGCTTTTTTTTTTTTTTATTTTTCCCGTTGGGCGGAATTATCATGACAAAAATAAAAAAAGGGCCAAACCGTACTGGAACAATACAAAATAACCCCGCCTAAAGAGAGAAGGTTACGACGAGTTCTGGCCCGACTTACCATTTTACAAATGACTTTGTCAATGGTCCAAGTCGGACCGAAAGTGTCGTAAGTTTTCTCTTCTAGTGGGGTTATTTTTTATTTAACATGACATAAAAAGTAATACACAAAAGGGGAAAAGAAGGAAAATGTAAGGCTTTAAAAAAAAAAAAAAAAACTGATATGTACAGTTCTCTGGAAGAAAAATTTCCCGACTATTTTTTTCTGAAGAAATTCCCGTCTATTTTTTCCTTTGGGAAAAAATTCCGTCATTTTTTCCGGGGAAAAATTTCTGTCTTTTTCTCTGGGAAAAAATTCCTATATTTTCTCTGGAAGAAAATCCCGCTATTTTCTCTGGAAAAATTTCTTCTATTTTCTCTGAAGAAATTCCCGCAATTTTCTCTAAGAAAATTCATCTTTTTTTTCTGGAAAAATTCCTGCTATTTTCTCTGGAAGAAATTCCTGTCTATTTTCTCGAAAATTCCTGTCTATTTTTTCCCGGAAAAATTCCTGAAATTTTCTCGAAGGATGCGACCCGAAAATCGAAAAAACCCGATACTAAGGTAGATTTTGTACTGATTTTTAAACCCCCGGAGGGTTTTTCACCCCGGGGAAAAAAGGGAAATGGGTACTTGATCTATTCTGTTTTTTTGTTCCCCGGATACCCGATGTACCTACTATATGCCAGAAAACCCATTACTCCGGATAGTACCTGATATGTACCAGGAGGTACCTTTTTGTCCTAGGTAGCACCTAATTACCAGGGAAATACCAAATTTTGACCCGGAAGTACCTATTGTACCAGGAAGTACCTATTTTGACCCGGATATACCTATTTGCCTAGGAAAGACCTATTATGTACGGGGATACCCTTTTACTGGATGACCATTTTGTTGATGTTGCATGACGCCATTATTAAACTATTTTTGCACCCGGATAGACCATTTTTCCAGGATAAATTTAAACCTTTTATGGGTTCCCGGATATATCTATTAATTCAAGGGAAAAACCTTTATGTTCCAGGGGATACCTATTGTCCAAATAGTCCTTTTATGTTTCCAGGATATACCTATTTTTTTTCCCGGGGCAGTCCTAAAGTTCCAGGGTATCCATTATGTACAGGATAGTACCTATTTTTTACCAGGATAAACCATTTTTGTTCAAGGATAGTATTATTTTTTCCAGGATAGAACCCATTAATTCCCGGGTAGTACCCATTATTTCCAGGATAGTACCTATTAGTCAGATAGACCTATTATGTATCAGGTTACCTATTATGTGCCAAAAGAATTTAGGAGGGTAATGCAAAAAGTTAATCAAAGATTAAATAGTTCTGTAGGGAAACCCTTTTCTTGAAACGTTTTAGCCTACACACCGCCCTGCCCGGGGATGTCCTTTTTACAAAATCCCTATGCACTACATCACGGGGTGGAAAATAAATTTTTTTGGGATAACAGAATTACCCCTAGGGGGGGTTAATTTTCCCTGCCAAAACGATTTCGATGAATACTCCTGTTGGGGTAAAAGTACGCAAATCACCGGAATGGTATCTGTTTTCGTTCAGAGTTCTTAACTCGCAGTCAATAATCGAAACCCCTACTCCCGGGTATCTTTTTTTGATTGAAAGAAAAGTGTTTTTGAAGGGTGTCGCCTACACTCTGCTAGGTCACAATGCTCGTTGTGACACGTCATCAAGATTTGTTATATTTATAATCTTATCACTAAACAAGCTGACACACTTTTGAAGGTTTTTTAAAAAGTTCTTTTAAGATACTTTTATGCACAAAACGTGCAGATCAGTGTTCTTTTGTTACCCGGGGGTCATGTGTTCCCAACGGGTAAAAAAAATCTAAAGATGCCACGCCCTACCCGCCGCCCCCTGGTCCAGCACACAAAGAAAAAGTGACCCACACTTTTCCCTTCCTTGGGCCAAACTTCCACTTGAAGTCAGGGCGACAGTTGTGATGAATGGGTTTTAAAAACCCACAAGTTTAAGATTTAACACTTTTGCGCTAGGGAACTTTTTCAGGAAAAAGTTTCGCCACACATGGTTCATCATCCATTTCAAAGAGGGAAAGGGGAAGGAGGAGGAGTAGAGGGGAAACAGTCCCCCGCCCGGAGTCGATTGTTTAGTCCATATCTTGGGAAGTACAAAGGGCCGTAGACGTGGCTTATTCGATGGGTGACTTGAAAACGGTGTACGGGTCATATGGGACCCTCCACTGTAAGTAGGTCTTTTTCCCAAAGGTTAACAAGCCCTTTTATCACAAGTCAAAACCAAAATCATGGGAATCTTTTTACAAAGAATTTTTCAACCTTTTTTCAACCCTTTGGGGCAAAGACCACTTCGCGTGGTGGACCCCAATCCCCCCTACACTGTTCAAACCCTCACACGTTATAAGCCCGTCTCGGCCCTATGCTGTACATCTACAAAATTTTGGGCTGAACACTGGGGGGGCGAAAAAAGGGGAGGGGGGGGGGGGGGGGGGGGGGGGGGGGGGGGGAAAAAAGGGGGGGGGGGGGGGTTTTTGGGGGGGGGGGGGGGGGAAAAAGGGGGGAATTTTTTTAATTTTCCAATGAGGATTTTATTATTTTTCCTTCTTATGGTCTCTTTTAAGACCCCTAAGACTGGTGGGAAAAGCTGGTTAAAATTCTGCTGGTAATTTACTTTATTTGAGAAACAAATGGTTTTCTTCTGAAGGGCTGGCCCTTGCTAAAGGGGAAAGGGGTGAAACCCCTCCTGGAGAAATTTCTCCACACTTTAGTACCAAGATAAACCTGTTTTGCGGAATACCTATTATGTTACGTTGCTTTAGGGAGGGTGCCTTTTGGCCGGAAGCCCAATTTTTATAACAACCCCAAGGAAAATTTACCTATTTTTGTACAAAAACCCCCCCTTTTGCCCCAAATCCCCATTAGACCAAAAATCCTAAAAACCGGTATCTATTATTGCCAGGGTAGTACCTATTTATTACGGCATCTTAGTGCGGATAGTATATATATCATTTGCACCTTATCTTGGATAGTCCTATAAATTCCGTTCATTTAGGGGGAGGTTTTACCTTTTAATTACTGTTCATCTTTGGCCATGTTATAAGGTTCTTTTGCATCTTTGTGCTTGAAAAGACCATAATTCACTGTTGCATTTAGCCAGGGGTCTTTTAAATACCTTTTACCCTTTGGCTTTGTGCCAAAATTACTTTGATCTTGGGCGGATAGTACCTTTAGTTCCGTTGCATCTTTTTGGGGTTTAAAATACCTATTATTCACTTTTTTCCAAAACTAGGGCCCGGATAGTCCCATTTGTTTCCTTTTTATTTGGGCCAGTATACTTTAAGTTCAAATTTTCATCTAGGGGCCCGTAGTCCTATAATTCATTTTGCATCTTGGGGGGAAAGTAACTATTTAATTACTTTGATTTTAGGCCAAGATAGTACCCAAATTCATTTTTTGCTCTTAGGGGCCCAAAAGTACTATTTAAATTCCTTTGCATCTAGGACCTGGATATATCTATTAATTTCATGTTTTATCTTTAAAGCCAGGTAGTCCTATTAAGTTGATCTTGCATCTTAGGGCCAAGATAGTACCTATTAAGTTCACTGTTGCATCTTAGGGCCAGGATAGTACCTATTAAGTTCACTGTTGCATCTTAGGGCAAGGATAATATCTATTAAGTTCACTTTTGCATCTTAGGGCCAGGATAGTAACTATTAAGTTGATTATTGCATCTTAGAGCTTGGATAGTATCTATTAAGTTCACTGTTGCATTTAGTCAGAACAGTTTCTTAAGTTCACATTTGATCTTAGGGCCAGGATAGTAACATTTAAGTTAATTATTGCATCTTAGGTCGGATAGTATTATTAAGTTCACTGTTAATCTAGGGCCAGGACAGTTTCTAAAGTTCACTTTGCATCTTCTGCCAGAATAATCTATTAAGTTCACTTTTGGATCTTAAGGCCAGGATAGTACCTATTAAGTTCATTCGTGTGCAGCAAGTTTATTCAATTAGTAAATTAGATTCGTAATCATGCAATGGTTCTAATATGTGATATAAGCAGGTTGTCATTTCTGATCAACCTTAAACTTATATAACTTGATGTGTTTTAATAAACCACAGCTTGTCTCAATGACTTGTCTAAATTTCGATTGGTCAGTTATATTAAGGTAAATTTATTCCATGTACTAATAGGGACTGACTTTTCTAATAAAACTGAATTGGATGTATAATTTTTGGTGAGTATCAGTTGTAGTTTTTTCCATTTCATGAAACTGGATTTTAAAAAGAATATCAAATTCAAATTTTTTTCTTACAAAATAGTATAGAATTTCAATTCGTAAATGAGCAAAGTATACTGAAAAAAAAAGATCAATATTTCATTATGGCCCCTTAAGGATTCTTTCCTATTTTTTGAAAATCATTTTCTTTCTTTCCACAGGTTTACATTTAATCTCAAAAAACATTTTATGTTCAGTTTCAAATTTCTTGGGAAAAAAGATTGGTGGGGAAAATTTCATATGTGGGTCCCAGAGGACAATTTACATGTGTGGGTCCCAGAGGACAATTTTCATGTGTGGGTCACAGAGGACAATTTACATGTGTGGGACCCAGAGGACAATTTTCATGTGTGGGGGCCAGAGGACAATTTTCATGTGTGGGTCCCAGAGGACAATTTACATGTGTGGGTCCCAGAGGACAATTTACATGTGTGGGACCCAGAGGACAATTTACATGTGTGGGTCCCAGTGGACAATTTACATGTGTGGGACCCAGAGGACAATTTACATGTGTGGGTCCCAGAGGACAATTTACATGTGTGGGTCCCAGAGGACAATTTACATGTGTGGGTCCCAGAGGACAATTTACATGTGTGGGTCCCAGAGGACAATTTACATGTGTGGGTCCAAGAGGAAAATTTACATGTGTGGGTCCAAGAGGACAATTTACATGTGTGGGTCCCAGAGGACAATTTACATGTGTGGGTCCCAGAGGACAATTTACATGTGTGGGTCCAAGAGGAAAATTTACATGTGTGGGTCCCAGAGGACAATTTTCATGTGTGGGTCACAGAGGACAATTTACATGCGTGGGTCCCAGAGGACAATTTTCATGTGTGGGTCACAGAGGACAATTTACATGTGCGGGTCCCAGAGGACAATTTTCATGTGTGGGGGCCAGAGGACAATTTTCATGTGTGGGTCCCAGAGGACAATTTACATGTGTGGGTCCCAGAGGACAATTTACATGTGTGGGACCCAGAGGACAATTTACATGTGTGTGTCCCAGTGGACAATTTACATGTGTGGGACCCAGAGGACAATTTACATGTGTGGGTCCCAGTGGACAATTTACATGAGTGGGTCCCAGAGGACAATTTACATGTGTGGGTCCCAGAGGACAATTTACATGTGTGGGTCCAAGAGGACAATTTACATGTGTGGGTCCCAGAGGACAATTTATATGTGTGGGTCCCAGAGGACAATTTACACATGTGGGTCCAAGAGGAAAATTTACATGTGTGGGTCCCAGAGGACAATTTTTATGTGTGGGTCACAGAGGACAATTTACATGTGTGGGTCCAAGAGGAAAATTTACATGCGTGGGTCCCAGAGGAAATTTTCATGTGTGGGTCACAGAGGACAATTTACATGTGAGGGTCCCAGAGGACAATTTTCATGTGTGGGGGCCAGAGGACAATTTTCATGTGTGGGTCCCAGAGGACAATTAACATGTGTGGGTCCCAAAGGACAATTTACATGAGTGGGTCCCAGAGGACAATTTACATGTTTGGGTCCCAGAGGACAATTTACATGAGTGGGTCCCAGAGGGCAATTTACATGTGTGGGTCCCAGAGGACAAAATACATGTGTGGGTCCCAGAGGACAATTTACACGTGTGGGTCCCAGAAGACAATTTTCATATGTGGGTCCCAGAGGACAATTTACATGTGTGGGACTCAGAGGACAATTTTCATGTGTGGGTCCCAGAGGACAATTTTCATGTGTGGGTCCCAGAGGACAATTTACATGAGTGGGTCCTGGTGGACAATTTTCATGTGTCGGTCCCAGAGGACAATTTTCATATGTAAGTCCCAAAGGACAATTTACATGTGTGGGTCCCAGAGGACAATTTTCATGTGTGCGTCCAAGACGACAATTTACATGTGTGGGTCCCAGTGGACAATTTTCATGTATTGGTCCTAGAGGACAATTTTCATGTGTGGGTCCCAGAAGACAATTTACATGTGTGGGTCCCAGTTGACAATTTTCATATGTGGGTCCCAGAGGACAATTTACATGTGTGGGTCCCAGATGACAATTTACATGTGTGGGTCCCAGAGGACAATTTTCATGCGTGGGTCCCAGAGGACAATTTTCATGTGTGGGTCCCAGATGACAATTTACATCTGTGGGTCCCAGAGGACAATTTTCATATGTAAGTCCCAAAGGACAATTTACATGTGTGGGTCCCAGAGGACAATTTTCATGTTTGGGTCCCAGAGGACAATTTTCATGTGTGGGTCCCAGAGGACAATTTTCATGTGTGGGTCCCAGATGACAATTTACATGTGTGGGTCCCAGTGGACAATTTTCATGCGTGGGTCCCAGAGGACAATTTTCATGTGTGGGTCCCAGATGACAATTTACATGTGTGGGTCCCAGTGGGTTAGCAGTAATCTGAAACCAAGACAACAGTGCATAAGTGTTCACAATAAAGCTAATAGAATCCTTGGCTTCATATCAAGAAGCATAAATAATAGGAGTCCTCAGGTTGTTCTTCAACTCTATACATCATTGGTTAGGCCTCATTTAGATTATGCTGCACAGTTTTGGTCACCGTATTACAGAATGGATATAAATTCTCTGGAAAATGTACAAAGGAGGATGACAAAGTTGATCCCATGTATCGGAAACTTCCCTATGAGGATAGACTAAGGGCCCTGAATCTGCACTCTCTAGAAAGACGTAGAATTAGGGGGGATATGATGAGGTGTATAAATGGAAGACAGGAATAAATAAAGGGGATGTAAATAGTGTTCTGAAAATATCTAGCCTAGACAGGACTCGCAGCAATGGTTTTAAGTTGGAAAAATTCAGATTCAGGAAGGATATAGGAAAGTACTGGTTTGGTAATAGAGTTGTGGATGAGTGGAACAAACTCCCAAGTACCGTTATAGAGGCCAGAACGTTGTGTAGCTTTAAAAATAGGTTGGATAAATACATGAGTAGATGTGGGTGGGTGTGAGTTAGACCTGATAGCTTGTGCTACCAGGTCGGTTGCCGTGTTCCTCCCTTAAGTCAATGTGATCTGACCTGACTAGGTTGGGTGCATTGGCTTAAGCCGGTAGGACACTTGAACCTGCCTCGCATGGGCCAGTAGGCCTTCTGCAGTGTTCCTTCGTTCTTATGTTCTTATGTTCTTATGTTCTTATATGTAAGTCCCAAAGGACAATTTACATGTGTGGGTCCCAGAGGACAATTTTCATGTGTGGGGCCCAGAGGACAATTTTCATGTGTGGGTCCCAGAGGACAATTTACATGTTTGGGTCCCAGAGGAGAATTTACATGTGTGGGTCCCAGTGGACAATTTGCATGTGTGGGCCCCAGAGGACAATTTGCATGTGTGTGTCCCAGTGGACAGTTTTCATATGAGGGACCCAGTGGGCAATTTTCATGTGTGGGCTCCTGTCGACAATTTACATGTGTGGGTATCAGTGGACAATTTACATGTGTGGGTCCCATTGGACAATTTCTATGTGTGTCTTCAGTGGACAATTTACATGTGTGGACTCCAGTGGACAATTTTCATGCGTGGGGTCCCAGTGGACAATTTTCATGTGTGGGGTCCCAGTGGACAATTTACATGTGAGGGCCCCAGTGGATAATTTACATGTGTGGGTCCACAGCTTACAGTTTACATGTGTTGGTCCCTGTGGACAATTTACATGTGTGGGTCCCAGTGGACAATTTACATGTGTGGGTCCTAGTGGACAATTTACATGTGTGGATCACAGTGGACAATTTACATGAGTGGGCTCATGTTGACAATTTACATATGTGGGCCCCAGTGGACAATTTACATGTGTTGGCCAAAGTGGGCTATTTACATGTGTGGGTCCAAGTGGACAATTTACATGTGTGGGCTTCAGTGGACAGTTTACATGTGTGTCTCAAGTGGACAATTTTAATGTGCAGGTCCCAGTGGACAATTTAGATGTGTGGGCTACAGTGGACAATTTACATGTGTGTGTCCCAGTGAACAATTTACATGTGTGGACTCCAGTGCACAATTTTCATGTTTGGGTTCCCAGTTGACAATTTACATGTGTGGGTCTTAGTGGACAATTTATATGTGTGGGCTCCAGTGGACAATTTACATGTATTTGTCCCAGTAGACAATTTACTTGTGTGGGTCCCAGTGGACAATTTACATGTGTGGGCCCCAGTAGATAATTTACATGTGTGGATCAACAGTGGACAGTTTACATGTGTGGGTCCCTGTGGACAATTTACATGTGTGGGTCCCAGTGGACAATTTACATGCGTGGGTCCTGGTGGACAATTTACATGTGTGGATCACTGTGGACAATTTACATGAGTGGGCTCAAGTTGACAATTTACATGTGTGGGTCCCAGTGGACAATTTACATGTGTGGGTTTCAGTGGACAATTTACATATGTGGGTCCCAGTGGATAATTTACATGTGTGGGTCCACAGTGGACAATTTACATGTGTGGGTCCCAGTGGACAATCTACGTGTGTGGGTCCCAGTAGACAATTTGCATGTGTGTGCTCCAGTGGACAACTTGCATGTGTGGGTCCCAGTGGACAATTTAAATGTGTGGGTCCCAGTGAACATTTTACATGTGTGGGTCCCAGTGGATAATTTACATGTGTTGGTCCACAGTGGACAGTTTACATATATGGGTCCCATCGGACAATTTACATATGTGGGTCCCAGTGGACAATTTACATGTGTGAATGTTAATGGACAATTTACATATGTGGGCTCGAGTGGACAATTTAGATGTGAGGTTAACACTGGACAATTTACATGTGTGGGTCCCAGTGGACAATTTACATGTGTGGGTCCCAGTGAACAATTTACATTTGTGGTTCCTAGTGGACAATTTACATATGTGAGTCCCAGTGGATAAGTTACATGTGTGGGTCCACAGTGGACAGTTTATATGTGTGGGTCCCAGTGGACAAATTACACGTGTCGGTCCCAGTAGACAATTTACGTGTGTGGGTCCCAGTGGACAATTTACATGTGTGGGCTCCAGTGGACAATTTACATGTTTGGGTCCCAGTAGAGAATTTACATGCATGGGTCCCAGTGGACAATTTTCAAGTGTCGGTCCCAATGGATAATTTACATGTGTGGGTCCACAGTGGACAGTTTACATATGTGGGTCCCAGCAGGCAATTTACATGTGCGAGTCCCAGGGGACAATTTACGTGTGCGGTTCCAGTGGACAATTTACATGTGCGAGTCCCAGGGGACAATTTACGTGTGCGGTCCCAGTGGACAATTTACAAGTGTGGGTCCCAGTGGACAATTTACAAGTGTGGGTCCCATTGGACAATTTACATGTTTGGGTGCCAGTGGACAAATTACATGTGTTGGTCCAAGTGGACAATTTACATCTGTGGGTCCCAATGGACAATTTACATGCATGGGTCCCATTGGACAATTTACGTGTGTGGGTCCCATTGGACAATTTACATGTGTGAGTCCCAGTGGACAATTTACATGTGTGAATCCCTATGGACAATTTACATGTGTGGTCTCCAGTGAACAATTTACATGTGTGGGTCCCAATGGACAATTTACATGTGTGGATCCGAGTGGACAATTTACATGTGTGGGCTCCAGTGGACAATTTACATGTGTGGGTCCCAGTGGACAATTTACATGTGTGGTTCTCAATGGACAATTTACATATGTGGGTGCACAGTGTACAATTTTCATTTGTGGTTCCCAGTGGACAGTTTACATGTGTGGGTCCACAGTGGACAGCTTACATGTGCGGGTCCACAGTGGACAGTTTACATGTGCGGGTCCACAGTAGACAGTTTACATGTGTGGGTCCACAGTGGACAGTTTACATGTGCGGGTCCACAGTGGACAGTTTACATGTGTGGGTCCACAGTGGACAGTTTACATGTGTGGGTCCACAGTGGACAGTTTACATGTGTGGGTCCACAGTGGACAGTTTACATGTGTGGGTCAACAGTGGACAGTTTACATGTGTGGGTCCACAGTGGACAGTTTACATGTGCGGGTCCACAGTGGACAGTTTACATGTGCGGGTCCACAGTGGACAGTTTACATGTGTGGGTCCACAGTGGACAGTTTACATGTGCGGGTCCAGTGGACAGTTTACGCGGTCCACAGTGGACAGTTTACATGTGCGGGTCCACAGTGGACAGTTCACATGCGGGTCCACAGTGGACAGTTTACATGTGCGGGTCCACAGTGGACAGTTCACATGTGCGGGTCCACAGTGGACAGTTTACATGTGCGGGTCCACAGTGGACAGTTTACATGTGCGGGTCCACAGTGGACAGTTCACATGTGCGGGTCCACAGTGGACAGTTTACATGTGCGGGTCCACAGTGGACAGTTCACATGTGCGGGTCCACAGTGGACAGTTTACATGTGCGGGTCCACAGTGGACAGTTTACATGTGCGGGTCCACAGTGGACAGTTTACATGTGCGGGTCCACAGTGGACAGTTCACATGTGCGGGTCCACAGTGGACAGTTTACATGTGCGGGTCCACAGTGGACAGTTTACATGTGTGGGTCCACAGTGGACAGTTTACATGTGTGGTCCACAGTGGACAGTTTACATGTGTGGGTCCACAGTGGACAGTTTACATGTGTGGGTCCACAGTGGACAGTTTACATGTGTGGGTCCACAGTGGACAGTTTACATGTGTGGGTCCACAGTGGACAGTTTACATGTGTGGGTCCACAGTGGACAGTTTACATGTGTGGGTCCACAGTGGACAGTTTACATGTGTGGGTCCACAGTGGACAGTTTACATGTGTGGGTCCACAGTGGACAGTTTACATGTGCGGGTCCACAGTGGACAGTTTACATGTGCGGGTCCACAGTGGACAGTTTACATGTGTGGGTCCACAGTGGACAGTTTACATGTGTGGGTCCACAGTGGACAGTTTACATGTGTGGGTCCACAGTGGACAGTTTACATGTGTGGGTCCACAGTGGACAGTTTACATGTGTGGGTCCACAGTGGACAGTTTACATGTGCGGGTCCACAGTGGACAGTTAGGTTAGGTTAGGTCAGGTTAGGTTAGGTTAGGTTAGGATAAGTTAGGTTAGGGTTTGGTTAGGTTAGGTTAGGTTAGGATAGGTTAGGTTAAGTTAAGAGAGGTTAGGTTAGGATAGGATAGGATGGGTTAGGTTAGGTTAGGTTAGGTTAGGTTTAGATAGGTTAGTTAGGTTAGGTTAGGTTAGGTACGGTTAGGTTAGGCTAGGTTAGGTTAGGTTAGGATAGGTTAGGTTAGGATAGGTTAGGTTAGGTTAGGTCAGGTTAGGTTATAGGTTTAGGTTAGGTTTGGTTAGGTTAGGTTAGGTTAGGTTAGGTTAGGATAAGTTAGGTTAGGTTAGGTTTAGGTTAGGTTAGTTTAGGATAAGTTAGGTTAGGTTACGTTAGGTTAGGTTAAGTTAGGTTAGGATAGGTTAGGTTAGGTTAGGATAGGTTAAGGTTAGGTTAGGTTAGGTTAGGTTAGGTTAGGTTAGGATAGGTTAGGATAGGTTAGGTTAGGTTAGGTTAGGTTAGGTTAGGTTAGGTTAAGATAGTTTATGTTAGGTTAGGTTAGGTTAGGTTACGTTCGATTAGGTTAGGTTAGGTTAGGTTAGGTTAGGTTAGGTGTGGTGTGTGTGTGTGTGGTGTGTGTGTGTGTGTGTTAGGTGGTCATAGAGTTTTGTGAATATTTGGTTACAGTGATTTTAGTGTATTTGAGATGGGTGATGAGATGCATTTGTGGATGTGAAATGTGATTTTTGTGTGTGTTCAGAAGAGGTGTGTTGGGAGATGGGGGAGTGGATGTGAAGAAATGCGTTGAGATGGAGAGGGGTATGGGGAGGGTTGTATTAGAAATTTAATGAAATATGGGGAGATTTTACTGAAAATAAAGGTAATGTGTGAATATTTTAAAAAGAAATTGTAGAATTGAAAAGTTATGATGCGCTGGAAAAGAATGGAGCGTATTGAAACATGTCGCAATAGTTGGGTAGTGAGATTAGTTGAAGCGAGTATAATATCAATTTATGTGGATACAAGGACCTGGGCATGGAGAGGATTTTATTAGAATTTTAGTAATGTAAAGAGGAAATGTGTATTACATTTAAGATTCAGTAAAAGAAGGGGAAAAAATGTGAATAAATTGGTAATTGATGAGGGTTGTGGGTAATGTAGTGGAACTAGAGTTGCTGAAAAGTGTTTATAAGTGGTGTGGTGACTTTTTCTGATGAAATAGTTAAAACGAGAAAAATGTCTAGACTTGTGTTGTAAAGAAATTGTGGGTGTTGTGGGATGTGGGTGTTGATCTTAGTTTATGGTGATTTTGGTGGTGTTTTGAGTGTATTCAGTGGTGTTTTAGTAGTATTCAGTGGTGTATTTGGGAGTACTCAAATGGTGTTTTAGAAGTGTTTCAGTGTTGTTTGGAAATGTTCAAAGGTGTTTTTGAAGGTGTTCAAATGATGTGCAAGAGTACTTATGAAGGTGTTCTGGGAGTATTCAGTGGTGATTTGGGGGTGTTCGAGTGATGTTTTTGGAGTATTTAAAGGTAATTGATGGTGTTTTTTGGTGATGTTCAAAGTAAAGTGTTATGATTAGTTTTTGTGATAATGTTGTGAAGTCTGGAGACTGGGGAGGAGTTTGGGGGGATAAGTTGTAATTTAATGAAATGTGTAAGTGCAGATAAATTAGAGATGTCAAATCTTATTTGGTGAGTATTCAAAATGATATTTTGGAAGTGTTTCAGTGTTGTTTGGAAATGTTCAAAGGTATTTTTGTGAGTATTCAAATGATTTATGAGAGTGTTTTGAAGGTGTTCAAAGTGAGGTGTGTGTGTGTATTAACTTCGTAATATGTAAAACTGTGACTAGTGAATTTATCGAAAAGTGGTTATAAGTGTTGTGGTGACTTTCTGATGAAATAGTTAAAACGAGAAAAATTGGGGGTTATGAGTGAAAATTGTGAGGTGTTGGTTGGAGTGTGAGGGTTCGGGAGGGTGGGGAGGAGGTAGGTTACTTCGTGGGGAGTGACCTGAGATGAAATAGATAAAACGAGAAAAATGTCTAGACTTGTGTTGTAAAGAAATTGTGGATTGTTGTGGGTATTAACGAAAAAAATGTGAAATTATTTGGATTATCCTGGGTTAAGAGTGAAAATGTTTTCCCTATGTTGTATATGAAATGTGTATGGGGGGAAGTCGACAAGATTCAGCCTGTGTGTGTGTGGGGTCATCGTGTGACGTCACTGACAGAAGGTAAGTGTCCCCTTATTAACTTTAATGAACTAAAAGGGTCGACAAGATTCAGCCTGTATATGTGAGGTCATCAAGTGACGTCACTGACCGCCGAGTAAACACCCTTTTTACTTCATTTAACTTAATGAGAGGAATACATGTTTAGACCTGTAGTAAGCATGCCCCCATAGGAGGAGTTCAATGCTTATACCCAGAGGGGGGAATCCAAAACTTGATCCGAGGAGATAGAGGAGAAATACTTGGACATAGAGGGTAGAAGTGGATGGTGGGGGAAATCTTTGTAATATTGATATCGAGAAAACTTGATCCGAGGAAATGGAGTCATGGTATTATCGAGAAAAATTTGAGGTGGGGGGTGGGTGAAAGTGGGAGGGGTAATCCAAAAATTTGATCCAAGGTGATGGAGACTTTGATTTCGAAAAAAATTGGGATGCAAGTGGGAGTCCATTTTGAATGTTTATGCCCAGAGGGGGGAATCCAAAAACTTGATCCGAGGAAGTAGAGTCTTTGTATTATCGAGTGAAAAAAAAAATTGGGATGGTGGGGGGTGAAAGTGGGGGGAGGGGGAACCTTAAAACTTTACCCCGAGGAGATCATCAGAATTTCGAAACCCCCAAAGGGGGGAATCCAAAACTTGTATTATCGAGAAAATTTGGGGGGTGGGTGAAAGTGAGAGGGGGAACCTCAAAAATTTGATCCAAGGAAAGCATTAGAAATTCAAAAAAAAATTGAAAAAAATCGGAAAAAAATTCGGGGCGCGGGGGCGATCCGGACGACGCTGCAGAAGGGGCAGCAGAAGGCGCGGCCGGGGCGCGAGGGGCGCGTCGAGGGTGGCGGGTCGTCGAGGGTGGCGGGTCGGTGGGGGGGCGCGGGGGGCGCGGGGGGGCGGGGGGGGGGGGGCGCGGTGGCGCGGAGGGGCTCGGGCGGGGGGGTCGTGGGCGGGGTCGTGAGGTCATGGGTGGGGTCATGCGTGGGGTCATGGGTGGGGTCATGGGCGGGGTCAAACCGGAAGTAAACACATAGGTGTGAAAAGGGGATCGCGAGACTCGAGACGGGAAGGGACCTCCCTGTAGAAGGCCTAAACCGGAAGGGACGCCCAGCTGCACACCCGTTTTCGGAAGGGACCCCCAGCCGCTTTACCTACTACTTTATATATATAAATATATATATATATATATATATATATATATTTATATGTTAAAATTAATTAATAATATTTATAAATATATATATATATAAAATTTTCATATATACTAAAGTATATATGTTTCGTGCGAATTATGTAAAAATGGTAATTTGCAAGAACTCATTGAAAATAAAGTCCATTTCAAAAATTTATCTTGTACCGTTTAAAGATTCATATTTTTCATAATGTTAATGTAAAATAATGTTAAATTTTGACAAAAGAATCTTATAAAAACTTCCAAAAAATTATAAACAAGAACAATTTATTTGAGCCTAACCCAATTATATATGTTTAGATTTGTTTACAGTTATTTATATTAAACAAATACAGTGAAATATAGAATTTTAGTAATGTAAAGAGGAAATGTGTATTACATTAAGATTCAGTAAAAGAAGGGGAAAAAATGTGAATAAATTGGTAATTGATGAGGGTTGTGGGTAATGTAGTGGAACTAGAGTTGTTGAAAAGTGTTTATAAGTGGTGTGGTGACTTTTTCTGATGAAATAGTTAAAACGAGAAAAATGTCTAGACTTGTGTTGTAAAGAAATTGTGGGTGTTGGGGGATGTGGGTGTTGATCTTAGTTTATGGTGATTTTGATGGTGTTTTGAGTGTATTCAGTGGTGTTTTAGTAGTATTCAGGGGTGTATTTGGGAGTACTCAAATGGTGTTTTGATGTTATTCAAAGGTGTGATTATAAGTTGTGGGTTGTTGTTGTTGTGACTTTCTGATGAAATTAGTTAAAACGAGAAAAAAATTGTGGGGTGTGGGTGATGTGGGTTGTGTGTGTTGTGGGGTGTCTGTGATGTGGGTTGTGTGTGTTGTGGGGTGTGGGTGATGTGGGTTTGGGTGATGTGGGATGTGGGTGTTGTGACTTTCTGATGAAATTAGATAAAACGAGAAAAAATTGTGGGATGTGGGTGTTGATCTTAGTATATGGTGATTTTGGTGTTTTTGAGTGTATTCAGTGGTGTTTTAGTAGTATTCAGTGGTGTATTTGGGAGTACTCAAATGGTGTTTTGGAAGTGTTTCAGTGTTGTTTGGAAATGTTCAAAGGTGTTTTTGAAGGTGTTCAAATGATGTGCAAGAGTACTTATAAAGGTTGTTCTGGGAGTATTCAGAGGTGATTTGGGGGTGTTCGAGTGATGTTTTTGGTGTATTTAAAGGTAATTGATGGTGTTTTTCGGTGATGTTCAAAGTAAAGTGTTTGATTTAGTTTTTGTGATAATGTTGTGAAGTCTGGAGACTGGGGGAGGAGTTTGTGGGGATGAGTTTGTAATTTAATGAAATGTGTTAGTGCAGATAAATTAGAGATGTCAAATCTTATTTGGGAGTATTCAAAATGATATTTTGGAAAGTGTTTCAGTGTTGTTTGGAAATGTTCAAAGGTATTTTTTTGAGTATTCAAATGATTTATAGAGTGTTTTTTAAGTGTTCAAAGGGGTGTTGTGCGTATTAAAATTCGTAATAGTAAAACGTGACAGTAATTTATCGAAAAGTGGTTATAAGTTTGTGGTGATTTCTGATGAAAAAAGTTAAAACGGAAAAATTGGGGTTATGAGTGAAAATTTTTAGGTGTTGGTTGGGGGGTGAGGGCGGGGGGGTGGGGAGGGGGTAGGTTTCTTCGTGGGGGGGTGACCTAATAAAAAGATAAAACGGGAAAAAAGTCTAGACTTGTGTTGTAAAAAAATTGTGATTGTTGTGGGGATTAAAGAAAAAAAGTTAAATTATTTGGATTTCCTGGGGTTAAGAGTGAAAAGTTTTCCCTTGTTGTATATGAAATGGTACGGGGGGAAGCGACAAGATTCAGCCTGGTGTGGTGGGGTCATCGCGGGCGTCACTGACAGAAGGTAATTCCCCCTTATTAAAATTTAAAGAACAAAAGGGTCACAAATTCAGGATTTGAGTCATCACGTGACGTCACTGACCGCCCAGTTAACCCCTTTTTTTTCATTTAACTAAAGAGAGGAATACATGTTTAGACCGTATAAGCATGCCCCCATAGGAGGAGTTCAAAAAATTTTACCCAGAGGGGGGGAAACCAAAAAATTTATCCGAGGAATAGAGGAAAATAATTGGACAAAGGGGAGAAGTGGATGGTGGGGAAATCTTTGTAATATTAATCAAAACTTTATGA
>NC_069489.1:7556568-7591955 GCF_026875155.1 Cherax quadricarinatus | reverse complement strand
TTTTAAATTTTTAAAATTGTACCCCCAATACTTGTTCTCAGATTGTACTGTCTTTGTTCCCAAAAAAATTTTCCTTTGAAATGTTGTAGGGCTGTAGTCCATTAGCCACGATTAAACTCCGCCTATTCCTAGCTCCTAAAAAATTTTTTTCCCACTATGCTAGGTGTTTTGTGTATGATAATCGCCCGGGCGGGTTTGATGAAGCCCCCAGTGACCCAGGGCCGGCTTACCATCAGATTCCCGCCAAACCCCAAAAAAAAGGTGATTTGTCGTTTTTTGTGTGTGTGTGTGTGTGTGTGTGTGTTGTGTGTGTGTGCATGTGTGCGTGTGTGTGTGTGGGGTGTGTGTGTGGTGTGTGTGTGTGTGGGTGGTGTGGGTGGTGGGTGTGTGTGTGGTGTGTGGTGTGTGTGTGTGTGGGTGGTGGTGTGTGTGTGTGTGGGGTGTAGTGTGTGTGTGTGTGTTGTGTGTTGTGTGTGTGTGTGTGTATGGTGTGTGTGGTGTATGTGGTGTGTGTGTATGTGTTGTGTTGGTATGGTGTGGTGTGTGTGTATGTGTGTGTGTATGTTGTGTGTATGTGTGTGGTTGTGTGTGTGTGTGTAGTGTGCGTGGGTGGTGTGTGTGTGTGTGTGTGTGGTGTGTGCGTGTGTGGTGTTGTGTGGTGTGTGTGTTTGGTGTGTGGTGTGTGGTTATGTGTGTGTGTGTGTATGTGTGTGTGTATGTGTGTGTGTGTGTGTGTGTGTGTGTGTGTGTGTGTGTGTTGTGTTTTTGTTTTTTTGTTTTGTGTGTGTGTGTGTGTTTAATTGTGTGTTGTATGTGTGTGTGTGTGTTGTGTGTGTTGGGTGTGTATGTGTGTGTTTTGGTGTTGTGTGGTTTTGTGTTTTGGGGAGGGTTACCCTTGTGTGTGTGTGCTTTTGTGTTGGGGGGAGGGTTAGGGGGGGGGTGGTGTGGTTGAAAGATCCGTCGTGTAGGGCCCAAATTTAGTCTCTTTATCTTTCCCCAAATTTTGCTACTTCTTACTTATTGCCCCTTTTTGGGTTTACGTGTTAATTGTTGGGGGTTTTTTTATTTTTCCCTTTTACATTGAGAGAGGACTTCCTAGCTTCCTAATTTTTTTCTTACTGCTAAAAATCCCCGGGAGTAACATGCCGTGTTAGTGTGTGTGTGTGTGGTGTGTGTGGTGTTGTGTGTGTGTGAGTGTGTCTTGTGCGGTTTGTTTTTATCCCGAAATTCTTGTGCCTGACACAACCCTCCTGGGACCTCCCCGCATGGTTTACAATGTTGCCTTAAAAGTTTGCCCCACCCTTTCCCCACACTCGTCAACATATATTTCTCTATCTTGTTTTTTTATTCTAATTTGGAAATGCTTGAGGGTGAGTGCCCCAGTACAAACGTTGGGGGAGCCGGGCCGCAACAGCAAAACCAAAACTTGGGAATAAACTTCGGTGACGTTCCCAGCTGCTGTGCGAATAGTCGTACATGGCCCCTTAAAAACCCCTTTTTGGAGCCTTACCGTGGATTATAACCATATATTCTGTACATCCCCGCTTCCTCACTCACTTTTCCCCTGATGATGTATACACTTAAATTATTACACTTTTTCAGTGTATAAGGACACAACTTTTCGTGACATACTTTCGGCTACATCCCAATGTGGAAACAGCCCCTAAGCCCCCAACGGTTTGCGCTTTGAAATATTATGTTTTTCAGTTTTCCTCTACTTTCTTTAACTAATAACTTTAATTATCCTGTAGTATTGTTCAGGGTTTCCCACTACCACTGATTATTTTCTGCTGTATTACCGTTTTTAAAACGCTAAGGCTCGGAGCCTTTTTACCCCGTCTTACCCCACGGCCCCGTTTTGTGTGTTTGTGTGGTGCATGATGTGTGTGTGTGCTGTGTGTGTGGTTGTGCATGTGTCTCACCCGTTGGGTTGCGGGATAAGCCAAATTCCCGGCCCACCTCTTCACTGGCGCTACTAGGTCACTCTCCCTGAACCTGAGGGTTTTCATACCTCTATCTCTTATGGGGCAAATGGCCCTAAATTTAGAAATTCGAATGAAATCCCTTAGTGGATAGGTAACTCAATATGAGGTCAATGAGCCCATATAAATGGGAAATTTGATGGGTTTGTTTTTTAAGCATTGTGTCAGTGAAACCCTATTTATTATGGGTTTCCCCTTTAGGGGGTATAAATTTGGATGTTGCAAATTGCAATGGTTTAATAAAACAGCAAATAATATTTTTCTAATTTATTATGCAAAAAGACAAAATAAAAAACATAAAAGGAATTTATCCAAACCCCTTTTTTTGGATTAGAAAATATAAAAAGAAAACCCCAAATGTACTTTTCACATTTCAAAGGGATTTAAAAAATTTTAAGTCCCATATTCCGAAATTCCCCCGGAAAGAAAAAAAGTATTGTATATTACTAAATTTCTAGAATGGAAAGGGATGAAAACAATTTTTTATCCTTCTTTTGTGATTTACTTTGCATACCAAAAAAAAAAAAAATAAACGTTTGGTATTTGTTCTTGTTAACAGGCATCTCCCGATTTAAAACTTTTTTTTCTTGACAACTTTTCCTTTTTTTCTGGGGTTTCTTCCCCCTATCCCCCTTTGACCCCCTGACCGGGGGAAGTACTCAAAAAAAAAATTCGGGGGGTCATCTATCCTTTTAAGCATTTTTTTAAAAAGGGCTTTTCTTTTGGGGGGTTTGGGGGCCCCCAAAAAAAAACCCCTAAATTTCTAAAGGGAAAAAAAATTTTTTAAATAATACAAAATTAAAATGCAATGAAAATTTTTTTAAAAAATTTTTTTTCTAAATTAAAAAATGGAAAAAAAAATTTTTTTTGGGTTTTTTTTATATTTAAATTTTAATTTTAAATTATATATTTAATTTAATATATATATATTATATTATATATATAATATATATATTATAAATATTTTAATATAAAAAATATTAATTTTTAAAAAATTTTTTAAATTTAAATCTTTTGATTCCAAAAAAAGGATTAAAAATAAAAACCAAAATAAAAGTTTGAGAAAAAATTTCCAAGGCTTTTAAAAAAAAAAAAAAAAAAAATAAAAAAAAAAAAAAAAAAAAACCCAAAAAAAAAAAAAAAAAAAAACACCTGAGCGCGCCCACCAATTGGATGGTCCTTTGCTAATCACCCCCAAATATTTACCAAGAAAAAATTAAAAAAAATTTTTTTTCCAGTGTATTATTAAATTCTTCCCAAATTTTTAATTATAAATGGTCTAATTTAATAAAAACCCAAAGGAAATATTCTATTATTGTCAAAACCCCTTTTTATGAAAAAGATTCAAAATTTTTTCTGTCGACCTGGACTTGCTTGTACTACTTTCCAACTTTTTGAAAATCAATTGGATGGGTTAAAAAATTTTCATGAATAATAGAGCATTGGATCTTGTCCCGTTTTAATGTAGTTTATTTGTTTTAATCTTGTTTGAGATTTTTTCCCGTTTGACCCTAATAAACTTTTGCAAATTTCACAAGGAACTTATAGAAAATCCCCGCTTTTTTGGGGGAATTCTTTATCAAAAGTTTTTTTTCTTTCAAAATTTTTTAATAAAATTTATATTAAAAGTCTTAAAAGAGAAAAGGGATATCAACCCAAATTTTCCTGGTAAAGGGGGAACCAACATATTTTTTGTTGAAAAAGGGGGGTTGTCCTTTTTCGATTGTAAAAAGTATTTCTAGCAACTTTAAAAAATTTATAAATTACATTTCTGGGTTTTTTAAAAATCATTACCTATTTCATAAATTTTGGATATTTCCTCATCTATGAATCAGGACTACAAATTCGTAAAGCTCTCAAAAACATTGATGAGAAAACAGACAGTTTGACTTATCTTGATGCGAGGAATAATAGTGGACATATGAACAGTTATTTGTAGGTTTTCTGTAAATTTTAAATTTGAATTCATTATTACCCTTAAAAATTAAAAACATCTAGAAATGCAATGAGTTATTTTCTTCAAACTCAACAGTAAAGTTTATAGAATGGGCTAAGCTTTTTAATTTTCCAAGGAAATGGTGTATATCTACATTTTTGGGCATAAGACACAAAATATCATCAACATATCTGAACCATTTAGCTCTATTAGGGAGGATTGTGTTAAGCAACCTTGTTTAAAAAAATTCCATGTATAGGTTACTAAGAACAGGTGAAAGAAGATTTCCCATTGCCATACAAACTTCTGAGTGTAAAACTTATCATTAAATACAAATTTTGCATCAACAATGCAAAGTTTAATTTTAAGGTTTAATGTTGTAACTTGATTTACGATTGCCAGTTCCTACTATCATTAAACTTATTAAACTTTGCATTGTTGATGAAAAATTTGTATTTAATGATAAGTTTTACACTCAGAAGTTTGGTAATGGCAATGGGAAATCCTCTTCACCTGTTCTTAGTAACCTATACATGGAATTTTTTGAAAAGGTTCTTTTAAAACAATCCTCCCTAATAGAGCTAAATGGTTTCAGATATGTTGATGATATTTTGTGTCTTATGCCCAAAATGTAGATATACACCATTTCCTTGGAAAAAATTAAATAGCTTAGCCCATTCTATAAACTTTACTGTTGAGTTTGAAGAAAATAACTCATTACCTTTTCTAGATGTTTTAATTATTTTAAAGGGGAATAATGAATTCAAATTTAAAAATTTTCAGAAAACCTACAAATAACTGTTCCTATGTCCACTATTATTCCTCGCATCAAGATAGAGTCAAAAATGTCTGTTTTTTTCATCAATGTTTTTGAGAGCCCTTTTCGAATTTGTAGTCCTGAGTTCATTGATGAGGGGAAAAATCCAAAATTTTTGAAATAGGTAATGATTTTAAAAATTCCAAGAAATGTAATTGATAATCTTTTAAAGTTGCTAGAAAAACTTTTTACAATACAAAAAGGGACAACCAGCCTTATTCAACTAAATATGTTGGTTCTCCTTACCATGAAAACTTGGTTGATATGCCCTTTTCTTCTTAAGACTTTTAGTATTAAAGTTGTATTCAAAAATCTTGATACAGTAAAAAAACTTTTGATTAAGAATTCCCCCAAAATGCTGATGGATGTGTCTATAAGATTCCTTGTTAAAAATTTGCGATAAAGTTTATTACGGTCAAACGGTAAAAATCTCGAACTAAGATTAAAACACATAAATATAGCATTAGAACTGGACAAGATTCCAAGCTCTATTTATTCATGTTAAGAGAATTTAACCATCCAATTGATTTTCAAAAAGTTGGGGAAAGTAGTATCAAGCAAGTCCCTGGGTTTACAGGAATATAATTGAATCTTGTTTTTAATAAAAGCGGTTTTGACAATAATATGAATATTTTCTTTGGTTTATATAAATTAGATCCATTTATAATTAATAGAATTTGGGAAGAATTTAATAATACACTGGACAAATAATTTTTAAATTTTCTTGGGTAGAATAGTTTGTGGGGTGAGTTATGCAAAGGACCTATCCAAGTTGGGTCGGCGCGCGTCAGGTGTTTAACCGTTGTGGGATCTGATAGTGAGGTGGAAATAAATGGTATAAAATACCGACACAATGGAAATATAAACACAAATGCAGTATAATGTGATCCTTTATTGACAACGTTTCACCCACGCAGGTAGATCCCAGGTAGATCCGTGTGTGACTTGAAAAAGCCCACTGCGTGGGTGAAACGTTGTCAATAAAGGATCACATTATACTGCATTTGTGTTTATATTTCCACTGATAGTGAGGTGCTGGCCAGACCCCTTATATAGCTTCCTTGGATGCTTTACTTTCATAGTTTCTTGATAATGTGAGTAGTCACGAAAGCGCTTGGAATTTCTCTATTCTTTCAAGTGGTTGTTTTGCATATATATATTATATATATATATATATTAAAATATTAAAATATATATATATATATATATATATATATTTTAAAATCAAAATATGCCCAAACTATTCATTACCCACTAGACATAACAATCTGTACTTACCGACATTGTAGAGGATAAAATCCAAGGGTTTTTGAGTCTCACTAGATGAAAAAAATGTTACTCTCGGCGACGCCAAGCAAGAAGTGTTTACATCTTGGTCTCTCAACCAATGGGAAGCGAGAACAGGACAGCACAACTTAGCTGAAGGGGACTCAGGGAAAGGCTTGTGATTGGTCAGAAATAAAAACGGGAATTAGATGCGGGGCCCCCGGTAGGATGACAGCGCAGAAAAAGCGCACGCTCGGGACACACAAATTCTGGGGTTTCTGCCTAAAGAGCAGTTAAGCGTATTTTGTGTTTCTTAATAAATGTTTAGGTAGGTACATTCTTTTACCATGTGTCTTATTAATAAAAAAAATGTTTAACGAAATTATGCTGCCTTTAATAACAAAAGTAATAATAATAATAATAATAATAATAATAATGATAATAAAAAATAATAATAATAATAATAATATTAATAAAATATAATACTAATAATGATGATAATAATAATAATAATAATAATAATAATAATAATAATAATAATAATAATAATAATAATAATTAAGAGAGGGAAGGTAGTTGTGAAGGCTTACTCAGCCCTGTAACAACTCTAGTAAGTATTACCAAGGCTGGCTCCTCTGGAAAATTAATGAATAGAAAAAGAATAAAAACTGACAAACATAAACACTTTATTATTTAGGAATGAAAATATAAAATACTTAAATATGAAAGATTGATCCTACTTTAAAGAAAAATGAAAAATGAAATAAAAAAAATGACCTTTGAATTGAACGCTAATATATACAAGTAAACTGGGGTGTCTGGTTGATGTTGACACCGTCTTGTAGAAATTGTAGCCGTTAATGATGATTGGGGGGTCACACATGTTGACTGACAACCCAACGACTAGTTCTTCACAGAGTCTATAGCCTTGAATAGTCTTCCCATAGAAAGGAACGCAGGTTCTTCACCACTGCAAAGATGAGGGGTATGGCCTGCTGTTAAACAGTAATAAAGGAGGTAGATTGCAAAGTGACGTTCTGACGCGCGAGTCCGTCTCCGTCAAAAACTTGTTCTTTGGTTGTCAGATGACCGAGTGATATTCAAGCTAGAAAAGACAAAGGTTAAACCATGCTAAGAAAACCATTCTCCATGATAAAATGTAAGAAACTTAAAAAATATGGTGATGTAAAGTAAAACATCGAAAAAACAAGGCAGTAAGGATAAGTTTATTATTGGTCAAAAAGTGAAGCCCTTTTAACCCATATATCCCTAGAATGGAGCAGAGGCTTTTACTTACAGTTGTTTCTGGAGCTGGAGTCAAAATGATTATGTTTGGTCGGAGCCCACACGTCAGCTTTCAGGGTGGAGGAAAGAGGGGGGGAATAGCGGGAAACTAGACTGACCCTACCTTAAAACAAGGTTAGCTTTTGGGAATCAAACTTATCATCACAATATATTCGCTTGCTACTCCTATCTGTTGAACTTTTTCCTTCACACTCCCCCATACTAAGACTTATAGTCAAGGAATATAAGAAGAATAGGCGAGGAAAAAGTTCTAAACCAGGAAAGTCGCATAAGGTACCAAATCATCTACTGGCTGTCACGACTTAAGCAGTCAGAGAAATAATTGGATGAACCATTGATATATACAATATGAAACTTAAAAGCTTGGAGTGCCAAAGTCCACCTCAAGAGGCGACTATTGGTTCCCTTAAAAGTTTCTAGGTATATCAAAGGTTTGTGATCCGTTTCTAAAATGTATTCTTTACCCAGTAAGTAGAATTTAAGTTTGGAGATACCGCACAAAAGGGCCAAACATTCCTTTTATATGGTGGAGTATCTCGTTTCTGCAGGAAGAAGTTTCTGGCTTAGGAAGCATACAGGAAAGGGTGTACCATCATGGTACTGTAGTAACACTGCACCTAAGCCAGTATTGGAGGCATCAGTCTTTAAACAAAATGGTTTATTAATATCTGGAATCTTAAGCATAGGGTCTTTAGAGAAGATGCTCTTAATCTCATTAAACTTTTCTTGAGCTAAGTCGGAAAGTTCAAGAGGTTCATTCACAGACTTTTTAAGGAAGTCTGATAAGATGCCTGTAAGATCAGTAAGGTTGGGGATAAACCATGCATAAAAATTGACAGAACCAAGAAAGCTACGCATGAGCTTCTTGGTTTTGGGGAATTTAAACTCTAATGAAGCTTTGATCTTACTGGGGAGAGGCTGCAAAGAGTTATTAGAAAGAATAAGTCAGAGATATCTAATTTTGTTATACCCAAGGAAGCATTTCTTCGGCTTGGCAGTGAGGCCATGTGAGCGTAACCTACGCAAAACTGATGTTAATGTTTGCATATGTTTGCGAGTCTATATGAATTGTCTTCCTTCTTAACCATGACTACTGGTGAGCAATATGAAGATACTGAAGGTTCAATGATCTTTAGTTTTAATAATTTGTCTACCTCTCGGTCAAATGCATCTATAAGGTGAACTAGAACTGGGTATAATTTCCGTTTGATCGGATTGTCCGTCAATAAGTCAATCTTATGGACTACCTTGGAGGCGACACCTGGAATATCAGTAAAAACATCTGAGAAGTTACTCACACATTGTAGTAGTTCATGTTTCTTATGGTATTCCAAAGACTCATTAATATTAATGTTTGTTGCACTTGAGTGGTCAAGGGTCGCTAAGTCATGTAGTTCTGTCATAGTCTACATTAGAGGTGTCAATTACACACACCTTACACTCATCAATTTTCTTACCAAGTTTGTGTGGAAAAACTAAGTCAAAGTCATTCAAACAGTTAACGGAATTTTGTCGGTAATATTTCTTAAGAATGTTAATAACCGGTCAATTGATAAGCTTAAGTTTTTCGAAACTATGTCAGAGGTCTCCTCAAGTTTGGATCTAAGGTCAAGGAGAAACTGACAGGAAGACTGAACCTCAGCACTTCCCTCCTCATTAGTCCATAAGTCATGAAGGATGGACAATGGGCCTCTGGCCTGTCTACCATAGAGAAGTTTAAAAGGTGAAAACCCCAGAGAGTCACTAGGAACTTCCCTCATGGCAAACAAAGCACAGGGTAGGTAATGATGCCACTCTTTAGGTTTATTAAGGGAGCAAAGTTTCCTTAAAATGGACTTGAGAATTGAATGTTGGCGCTCAATCCTCCCATTACAGCCGGGATGATAGGGTGTTGTGAAGAGAGGCTTCACTCCCAGAAGTTGGTAGAGATGTTGCATTAATTCAGATGTGAATTGTGTTCCACGATCCGATAAAATCTCTCTAGGGATGCCCACTCTGGAGAAGATGGACAAAAGGCCTTCAGCCACCTCTGTAGTAGTTATGGTCTTTAAGGGTACAGCTTCAGGGAAACTCGAAGCATAATCAACTAATGTTAATACATATCTACGTCCCCCAGATGAAAGTGGTGAAGGACCACCGATGTCAATAGCTACTCTTTCAAACGGTGCTGTAAAGATTGGCATTTTGACGATAGGTACTCGCCTGGTACCTCGGGAGGATGACAGCTGGCAAACTTTACACGATCTACAATATATAGTGATATCTGAGGACATTTTGGGCCAAAAATAGGTTTCCCTAATTTTATTCAAGGTTTTACGATGTGAGAAATGTTCGGCCACTGGCAGGTCATGAGCCATTTTAAGAATGGTCTCTCTGCATTGACTTGGAACAACCAATATGTAATAGTCTATCTCATACGAATTTAATTTGAATACTGATTTATTCAAGATTTATATGAAAAGCTTTTCCTTTGAATAACTTGATATTTGCTAACTGCATTATGGCAGCTCTGAAGAGAAGGGCAATTACGTTGTAAGTTGATAAAGGAGTCCTTCGATATAACTAAAGGCTTAAAGTCAGGGAAAATCAAAGGATGCACAGTAGGAGAAGTCTGGGCTTTGGTCTGAGCCCTAGTCAAGACATTTGTAGTATCGGAGGCGATATCCTCACTTTCATCTAACAAGTGAACCGGTGATTCTACTACCTCGCTTTCGAGAGTAGAATCACTGGTTTCTAACCTCAAATGAATATCACGAGATATTGCCTCATCTGAACTGTCGAGGGGTTTTTCTGACTTTATAGGGAGAGGAGCTGAAAAACTTATGTCAATCTTTGGTGATGAAAGGTCAACCTCAGAAGGAAGAATGGCACTATTTACATTACCGATTAGCACGGAGCAAGAGGTGATGGGGGCTAGTACGGCTTCGGACCAACCTGTGAACCATTTAGACCTAATGTAACAACGAATGGTAGGAAAAATGTCTGTACGGCCCAAGTAGTCTGATAGGATAGCAGAGGCATGAGTGTCTTTAAGGTTAGGGAACAGCTTATCAGAAACGACTATACATGTGCATCCAGTGTCTCGTAAAATTGTAGATACATTAATTCCATTAACGGTTCCCGAACAGAAGGGTGCCTGGTCATTACAGTCTTTAAAACGTCTTCCAAATTTTTGCACCTTCTTAGGACAATCGGGACGTTTATGTCCCTTAACACCACATAAATGACAAACAGGAATAAAAGACGTTAGTTTGCTTTCTATTAGAGGCTTTGCTTTCTTTGGATCAGGTAAACCTTTGCCCTTAAGCTTCGATCCCTTTAGGTCTTTACAGGAATTATGAGCCTCAGCATACAAGTTAGCAGCCTCAGCAACTTCCTCAGCTTTAATCAGGTTATATTCTCTAATGAATGTTCGTATCTGGTGGGGAAGAGCTGTCAGGAACTGGTCAGCAACCATGAAGTCTCTAAGAGATTCATAACTGTGATCAATTCCTGAGCTCTCTATCCAAAAGTCGAACAAACGAAAGAGTGTTACCTGTAACTGCTGAAAGTTTTCGCCATGCTGTAAAGTGGCATACCTGAAATCTTTCCTATAAGAATTTGTGGTCTTTTGGTATGCTATAAGGATTGCCTTCTTCAGTAGGTTATAATTACATATCATATCCTGCGACAAAGTTGCATAGATATTCAAAGCTGTACCGCAAAATAACATACCTAACCTGGTAGCCCAGGTGTCAGCAGGCCATTCACAGAGGGTAGCAGTATTTTCAAACCTAATAACGTATGAAGTGATGTCTTCACCCTCTGTGAATGGAGGTAAATTAGGTGTTGGAATATGTGCACTAGCTGCATGATGTTCAATTACTCCTTCCTCTAATTGTATTTGTGTGAAAGTTAACTTTTTATTTTCTAATTCAAGGCGTGATTTCTGCACCTTGCGATCTTTCTATCTTTTCCTTAACTCATATTCTCTAGCTTTTTCCTCACGTTCTCTAGCTCTTTCCTCAAGTTCTCTAGCTTTTTCCTCAAGTTCTCTATCTTTTGCTCTTTCCTCATGTTCTCTTAATTTAACTTGTTCTTAACGTATTTTAGCTTGTTCCTCTCATACTCTAGCTCTCTCCTCACGATCAAGTTTATCACATTATTTTTTGTCTTCTATCTCTCTTTCTTGATTTTCTCTTTCAATTTGATCTCTCCTTTTTCTCTTCTTTTTCGATTCTTTCACTCTCCTTTTTCTCTTCTCTCTCTTTCTAACTGTCTGTCTTCTCTCTCAATTCTTTCTCTTCCAATTCTTTCGTGGAGCTTAGCACTGATGAAAGATTCTAAATTTTTCCCCGTTATTCCTAACTTATTCCCAGTGTTCATCCAAAACTGGTATTCCTCCATACTTGCAAGAAGAACTTAAATGACAAGGGGGAAATGAAACAGATATCAAAGAAAATGGAGGGTTCAATTCCTGCTCCGCTCAAACTAAATAAACTGGAGGGCTCGATCCCTGCTTCGATTAAACAATATGTATTAATGAAAATGAAGGGTTCTATGCAGGCTCCGAGCAAACAGTAAGTTGAATGGGGTCACTTGACCATCCAATCTTCTCACCAACAAATCAAGAGTGTCCTATGACAGTTCCCTTGATATAATAAATAGAGCTAAATGAAACAACTTGTCACTGGAAAATCTCGGGTCCCTAGAGCCTATTCCTCCAAGTCACTTCAAGCTCACAAAGGTTACAGAATTAACTAGTATATCCTGCCTTTGCTTGACTTACAATAAATTGAGACTATAACAATCACCAAATCTTTTAAATACCTGTATTGTAGTCCTACCATAGAGAATGATTACTCATGGCTGGTGGTAACCGTCTGTGGAATGCGGCGTTGAAGTTCCAATGGTAGATTGGAGATGGAGTCGAATCTTGATTCAGTCGAGTGATCCTGGCAAGGTCGCCACTTGTGAAGACTTACTCAGTAACAACTCTAGTCAGTATTACCAAGGCTGGCTCCTCCTCAGGAAAATTACTGAATAGAGAAAGAATAAAACTAACAAACATAAACACTATTATTTAGAAATGAAAATATAAAATACTTAAATATGAAATATTTACCCTACTTTGAAGAAAAATGAAAAATGAAATAAAAAAAAATGACCTTTGAATTGAACGCTAATATATACAAGTAAACTGGGGTGTCTGGTTGATGTTGACACCGTCTTGTAGAAATTGTAGCCGTTAATGATGATGGGGGGGTCACACATGTTGACTGACAACCCAACGACTAGTTCTTCACAGAGTCTATAGCCTTGAATAGTCTTCCCATATGAAAGGAATGCAGGTTCTTCACCACTGCAAAGATGAGGGGTAGTGGCCTGCTGTTAACTACCAGTAATCAGGTAGGTAGATTGCAAAGTGACGTCTCCTGACTTGCGCTGAGTCCGTCTCCGTCAACACTTGTTCTTTGGTTGTCAGATGACCCGAGCTGATATTCCAAGCTAGAAAAGAGACAAAGGTTACCCACTGCTTAAGAAACCATTCTCCATGATAAGTGTAAGATACTTAAAAAATATGGTGATGTTAAAGTAAGACATCGAAATCAAGGCAGTAAGGACTAAGTTTATTATTGGTCAAAAGTGAAGCTTTCAACCAATATATCCACTAGAATAGGAGCAGAGGCTTTTACTTACAGTTGTGCTGGGAGCTGTGAGTCAAGTGATTACTGTTTGGTCGGAGCCCCACACGTCACCTTTCAGGGTGGAGAAAGAGGGGGGGAATAGCGGGAGCTAGACTGACCCTACCTTAACAAGTAGCTGGCAATCAAACTATCGTCACCATATATTCGCTTGCTGCTCCTATCTGTTGAACTTTTCCCTCACAGTAGTTCAATTTCTTGCAAAATAACATTGTTAAGAGTGATGTCACCACTGTTGTTTAATATATTTATAGACGAGGCTGTAAAAATTATTGTTTTTTTTTTTTGTTGGTAAGAAGTTCGGTTACTAAACTATAATGAGTGTATTACACATTGAGAGTTTTACTGTTGCTTTTTGCTGATGGCACAATAGTTTTGGAAGATTCTGAAGATATGTTGCAACGGTTGGTAGACGAATTTGAGGTGTGTAAAACTGGAAATTAAAAGTAAACAAAAATAAGAAAGAGCAAGATGGTAAGAGCAACTAATTTTTTGCCTGGAATGAGGAATTATGAGAGAAAAAATTTGTTCATTTACTAGGGAGTTGTAGACAGGTTGGCAGATGGTTGTATGAGAGGTGAAGGTTGAACTTTAGAAGTGACGATGGTGCAGTGGAACATCTGTGGAGACAAAGAACTTTCTCTAAGAAGGAAAAACGAGAAATACTAGAGGATAGTATGGAACCAACACTGTTATATGGGAGGGGAGCATAAGTTTAATATGTTGCAGGGAGGAACCTGCCTCCCTGTGTGGCGTGAATATTATATGGAGGAGTTGTGACGTCACCAAAATTATTATTCAGTGGGATGACGAGAGATTCTTGAGGTGATTTCGATGTGAGAGAGGTTGAAGAAAAATACAAGGGAATAATACGGGTTGGAGTGAAGAAGTGGAAGAAGTCATGGAAGGAAAGGTTGGAGTGTCCTTGGACATCCATCAGGCATGTGTAAACATGTTAAGTAGGCATGAATGAAGACAATTATTATTTTTCTGAGTTAACGTGCAGATGGAGTATGAGCAGGTTAACATTTATAAAGAGATTCAAGGAAACTGACTTGTGTCTTGGTAAATATTTTACCAGCACTGCGTAGGAAGGTTGGAGATAATAAATACATTACCTGTGCTGTGTAGGAAGGTTGGAGATAATAAATACATTACCTGTGCTGTGTAGGAAGGTTGGAGATAATAAATACATTACCTGTGCTGTGTAGGAAGGTTGGAGATAATAAATACATTACCAGTACTGTGTAGGAAGGTTGGAGATAATAAATACATTACCTGTGCTGTGTAGGAAGGTTGGAGATAACAAATACATTACCTGTGCTGTGTAGGAAGGTTGGAGATAATAAATACATTACCTGTGCTGTGTAGGAAGGTTGGAGATAATAAATACATTACCTGTGCTGTGTAGGAAGGTTGGAGATAATAAATACATTACCTGTGCTGTGTAGGAAGGTTGGTGATAATAAATACATTACCTGTGCTGTGTAGGAAGGTTGGAGATAATAAATACATTACCTGTGCTGTGTAGGAAGGTTGGAGATAATAAATACATTACATGTGCTGTGTAGGAAGGTTGGTGATAATAAATACATTACCTGTGCTGTGTAGGAAGGTTGGAGATAATAAATACATTACCTGTGCTGTGTAGGAAGGTTGGAGATAATAAATACATTACCTGTGCTGTGTAGGAAGGTTGGAGATAGGAAATACATTACCTGTGCTATGTAGGAAGGTTGGAGATAGGAAATACATTACCTCTGCTGTGTAGGAAGGTTGCAGATAGGAAATACATTACCTGTGCTGTGTAGGAAGGTTGGAGATAGGAAATACATTACCTGTGCTATGTAGGAAGGTTGGAGATAGGAAATACATTACCTCTGCTGTGTAGGAAGGTTGCAGATAGGAAATACATTACCTCTGCTGTGTAGGAAGGTTGGAGATAATAAATACATTACCTGTGCTATGTAGGAAGGTTGGAGATAGGAAATACATTACCTCTGCTGTGTAGGAAGGTTGCAGATAGGAAATACATTACCTCTGCTGTGTAGGAAGGTTGGAGATAGGAAATACATTACCTGTGCTATGTAGGAAGGTTGGAGATAGGAAATACATTACCTCTGTTGTGTAGGAAGGTTGGAGATACGAAATACATTACATGTGCTGTGTAGGAAGGTTGGAGATAGTAAATACACTACCTGTGAGTGTAGTAAGGTGGAGATGTTAATGGTTGGAAGATAATATGAACTGGTGCCACCATGATTCTGGCAACACAGTGAATGAATAAATGCTGACCCTATCAGTGGTACTCTATCAGTGTGGAATAGTTTATAACCCTGTATCTTGCATTCAGAAGGCATTTCTCTATCTTTCAGGTTGAACCAGGTCTCTGTTATACTAATAATATCTATATTACCTACACTTACAAGTAATTTTAGCTCATCTATCTTATTTCTTAGACTCCTACTATTTGTATAGTAAACCTTAAGGGAGCTAGTCACTCATTTCCCTCTACTATCTCACTTTGTTTGTTGATCAATTGATTTGCCATTACTAGCAACTTTATTTTGAATATTGTCTTTTAATTAAACATATCCCTAAGGCATCCCGGTAATAACTGCTGTTTTTAACCCTAATGTTGCAGCCTGATTGTTTCCCACAAACATCCATTCCTTTATAATCTATCAGTTTAAATTCCTAGACAAGTCATAAATTACCCTCTCAATTGAATTGGCTAATGCAACCACTCCATCCCCAGAGAGATGAACCCCATCCCTTACATACATATCACGTTTGCCAAAGAATAGGTCCCAGTTATCAATGAATGGGATTGCAAGTTTCTTGCAGTACCTGTCTAGCCAGCAATTTATACCAATTGCCCTAGACATCCATTCATTACCCACTTCCTTTCTAGGCAAGATGCTACATATGACTCGGATCCCTCCCTTAGACCTAACTACTTCTATGACTGACCTGTACTTATCCAGCAGCTCCTCTCTCCTGCCCTTCCCAATGTCATTACCCCCAGCACTAAGACAGATAATGGGCTTATTCTCATTACCTACCATAATATTATCTAACCTGGTAACTATGTCGCCAACACCAGCTCCAGGAAGACACACTCTCTGTCTGACCTTTCTGTCTCTGTTACAAAATGCACGGTCCATATATCTTACCTGAGAATCGCCTACTATTAAAATATTCTTACCTTGATTAGCAGGAGAATCAGTGGTACCTTCAACTTCACTAACCACTGAAGTACACTAGTCTTGGAGAACAGAGAATCGATTTCCTACCTTCACATCTTCTCTATTAACTCTCCTCATTTTCCTTCTTCCTGAACTGTGAACCACTTGCCACTTAAGCAGCTGCCACTATCACTGCTGTTAACCATTTCCTCCTTACCAGCTAAATCCTTCTCACACTCACTCCCAAACTCATCTATGGGAAGCTTCAGCCTCTTATTTTCCTCCTGAAGAAGTAGAATCTCCTTCTTCAACACTTGAACCTGAGATTCTAAAACACTACAACAAGCCATGGTGTTTGGCAACAGCCCACGCTAACTCCCAGAGCTTAGGCATGTATGACCACACATGACCACTGACCTCAGCGTACTGACCACTGACCTCAGCGTACTGACAGATATTTACTTTAACCTTACATACACAAGAAAAATTGTAGCAAATGGTAGCATAAATATAACCGAGCAGTCAAAAAGGCACATGGGACTGATTCCTACTAAAAAAATAATAAGAATCACCACTGCTTAGATACCATGTCATGTAGGAGGGGTATTGAAACGTAAGCATACCTGAGGATTAACGGAGTAACCTGGAGTAAGGCAGGAGAGTCTGAGTCGAGTGATTAGTGGCGAGCGGTAGGGGAGATGATTAGCGGAGGTAGGTAGTGTGAGGTCACCTCTCATTACTCTACCCACCACATTCTCCTCACCCTCTCATTACTTTAACTAAATTAATGAATAAAATAATGAAAATAATGGGGACAGTGAATATTGCTATTCTACTCAAACACAGTTTATTATTAAGTCCTTTTACAATAATATATTTGGGAACAGGAGAACATTATTGGGGTTTTGATAAATGGGATGGTACATATAAGCAGTGAGACAGAGAACACAATCAACTTGATGAAAATGAATATAACTTACAATATAGTTCAGAGGATAGCTCACCACAGGAACTAAGCCACAGATCCCAAGACCTACACAGCACGACTACTGCTCCAAGCCAGTACTCTTCCCAGTGTCTCCAACAGTCTCTTCCAAAGACTTCAGCAGCCTTCTCCTGAGCCCTGCGCCCCAGCAGCAGTTCCTCTCGAATTTCCTGCTCAGAGCTCTGCACACAGCAGCAGCTCTGCTCAAAGTCTCTCTGCTCAGAGCAGTGCACACAGCAGTAGCTCCGCACAAAGCCCCTTTCCTCAGTTGTTACTTGGGCTTATAGTGTCCCGAGAGCACCCCCAACAATGGGGTGTGCACCACGTTCTTTGACCTGATGCCGAGGTCTGACGCCGTCCAGAACAAAAGACCTCAGTCTTAAGCCAAAAAGGCGTGGCTGATAGACGTTTGCCAAAGCAAGGTGTGACCATATAATTAGGTCTCCCAAGAGACCTCACAAACCCAGCTGAACTACATCACAAGCTTTATATGTCGTGATGTGTTTTTCTCAAAGGGAACAACCTTCTCAGTCACATAAGAAATCAGTTTTATTGATCAAATGGTCACAGTGTGAATATATTTGGTTCTCCTCGGGTTAAATCAACATAATGTTCTCTTATGTGACAATAGAATCTGATGACCTTAAGATCAAGTTCTTAAAACTTACATAAAACTTACTTTCTTATTCTCTTAAAAGCTGGTTAAACTTATTTAGGGAAAATTTAGGACTGAATTTGGCTCGTGTTGGTTCCAATTTCTTTTTTCTTGGAATAAATAAGAAAGAATTAAGAGTAAGACGGAGAATAGGACAGCAGATGAACAAGAAGGCTTTAGGAAAGGTAGGGGGTGTGTGGACCAGGTGTTTACAGTGAAACATATAAGTGAACAGTATTTAGATAAGGCTAAAGAGGTCTTTGTGGCATTTATGGATTTGGAAAAGGCGTATGGCAGGGTGGATAGCGGGGCAATGTGGCAGATGTTGCAAGTGTATGGTGTAGGAGGTAGGTTACTGAAAACAGTGAAGAGTTTTTACGAGGATAGTGAGGTTCAAGTTAGAGTATGTAGGAAAGAGGGAAATTATTTCCCAGTAAAAGTAGGCCTTAGACAAGGATGTGTGATGTCACAGTGGTTGTTTAATATATTTATAGATGGGGTTGTAAGAGAAGTAAATGCGAAGGTCTTGGCAAGAGGCGTGGAGTTAAAAGATAAGGAATCACACATAAAGTGGGAGTTGTTACAGTTGCTCTTTGCTGATGACACTGTGCTTTCGGGAGATTCTGAAGAGAAGTTGCAGAGGTTGGTGGATGAATTTGGTAGGGTATGTAAATTAAAAGTGAATACAGGAGAGAGCAAGGTTATGAGGATAACAAAAAGATTAGGTGATGAAAGATTGGATATCAGATTGGAGGGAAAGAGTATGGAGGAGGTGAATGTATTCAGATATTTGGGAGTGGACGTGTCAGCGGATGGGTCTATGAAAGATAAGGTGAATCATAGAATTGATGAGGGGAAAAGAAAATAAAAACATAAGAAAGAAGGAACACTGCAACAGGCTTACTGACACATGCAGAGCAGGTCCATGTCCTCCCCCGGATTAGATCAATGACCCACCCCCCGGATTATCCCAATGACTCACCCCCCGGATTATCCTAATGACCCACCCAGTCTGGTCCTCCACTCAAGGATGGAGCACTGCCCAGACCCAGCAGCAAAAGCTAGTCAGGTCCAACTCACACCCACCCACACCCACTCATGTGTTTATCTAACCTATTTTTTAAACTACACAACGTTTTACCCTCAATAACTGTACTCGGGAGTTTGTTCCACTCATCCACAACTCTATTACCAACTCAGTGCTTTCATATATCCTTCCTGAATCTGAATTTTTCCAACTTGAAACCATTGCTGCGAGTCCTGTCTTGGCTGGAAATTTTCAGCACGTTATTTACATCCTCTTTATTTATTCCTGTTTTCCATTTATACACCTCGATCATATCCTCCCTAATTCTACACCTTTCGAGAGAGTGCAGATTCAGGGCCTTGAGTCTATCCTCATAGGGAAGATTTGTGATACATGGGATCATCTTTGTCATCCTCCTTTGTATGTTTTCAAGAGCATTTATATCCATTCTGTAATACGTTGACCAGAACTGAGCAGCATAGTCTAAATGAGGCCTAATCAAGGATATATAGAGTTGAAGAACAACTTGAGGACTTCTATTATTTATACTTCTAGATATGAACCCAAGAATTCTGTTAGCTTTATTGCTAACACTAATGAACTCTTGTATTGGTTTTAGGTTACTGCTAACCAGAACTCCTAAATCCTTTTCGTAATCAGTAGTATTAAGATCTATATTATTTAGTTTATATGTGGCATGGTTATTTAACTGTCCAACATCTAGAACTCTGCATTCGTCAATATTAAACTGCACCTGCCACTTCTCCGACCATTGCGTCAGTCTATTCAAATCATCTTGGAGTGCTCTGATGTCCTCATTAGAATGAATTGGACGGCCTATTTTGGTGTCATCAGCAAATTTGCTTATGTTGCTATTTATTCCCTCATCTATGTCGTTTATGTAAATTGTGAACAACAACGGGCCCAGCACTGACCCCTGAGGAACACCGCTTGTGACGTGCCCCCATTCTGATTTCTCCCCATTTATGCAAAGTCTCTCCTGTCTATTTGTCAGCCATGCCTCTACCCAGGAAAAAATTTCTCCTCCTATCCTGTGTGCCCCAAGTTTCCTTAATAGCCTATGGTGTCAACTCTATCGAAACCCTTACTGAAGTCCATATACCCAATGTCATATTCATTACCATGATCTACTCCCTCAAACACCTTAATGAAAAAAGGTAGCAAATTCGTAAGACAGGAACGCCCCTTTGTAAAACCATGTTGAGAATCATTAATCAATCTGTGCCTGTCAAGATGTCTACGAATTGCTTCGGCAATTATTGATTCCATAAATTTTCCCACTATGGAGGTAAGGCTTATTGGTCTATAGTTCGAAGCCAAGGATCTGTCACCTGCCTAGTAAATAGGTATTACTTTTGCCATTTTCCACTTATCAGGCACTATGCCAGCTTGTAGTGATATGTTAAAAAGATTAACCAAAGGTATCCTAGGTTCCTCTTTACATTCCTTTAACACCCTTGCAATCAGTTCATCAGGACCTGGGGATCTGTTAGGTTTTAGTTTCTCTATTTGTCTGAGGACCATGTCACTAGTTACCGCATTTGTACATAGTTCATTACCATCCTGTTCTACATAATCTATTATTTCAGGGATATCACCAGTATTTTCCTGGGTGAAAACCGAGAGGAAGTAGGTATTTAGAATTTCACTGTCAGTGATCTGACCAGAGTTACTCTTAAGTGGGCCTATCTTGTCCCTAATCTTACTTCTGTAAACCTGAAAGAACCCTTTTGGGTTAGTCTTTGAATCCCTTGCGACCTTAGCCTCATAATCCCTTTTTGATTTTCTTATTCCTTTTTTTATTTCTCTCTTTAATTAATTGAATATATTGATTTCTTAACTGCCCATAACCTCTTTTGATACGCCTATATATGCCTCTCTTTTGACCAATGAGATGTTTTAATCTATTGTTCATCCATTTGGGATCATTTTTGTTAGATCTAATTTCCCTACTCGGAACAAAAGTTGTCTGGGCAGCTAGAACTATGCTCTGAAAAACGTCTTATTTGCAACCATAATCACCTACCTGATCCATAGTCAGGACATCCCAATTTGGCCCACCTAAGTAATTTTTCAGTCCTATGAAGTCGGCCAAGCGAAAATCTGGGACAGAGATTTGATTGCAGTTATCTGGGTAATTTCATGATATATTGAAACTAAGTGATTTGTGATCACTTTCCCCAAGCTCATCATTAACCTCAAGATTTTTAATTAGGGAATCTTTGTTGGCATGAACCAAGTCAAGCAGATTGTTTCCTCTAGTTGGTTCTGTCACAACCTGTTTTAAAAAGCAATCCTGAACCGTATCAAGAAAGTCACTAGACTCAAGATTTCCTGTCATATTGTTCTAATCAATTTGTCTAAAGTTAAAATCTCCCATTATCACAACATTTTCATATCTAGATGCCTTATGAATTTCTTCCCATAACAGCTTACTGCACTCCCTATCAAGGTTTGGGGGCCTATAAATCACACCCAAAATTAATTTGTCACGTCCCTCGAGAAACTGTAGCCAAACAGATTCTGTGTTCGATGTTCTAATCTATATCATGTCTAAGACAACAATTTAAATTTTCTCTGACATACATAGCCACACCACCACCCTTCCTGTTGACCGTATCAGTGTGGAATAGTTTATAACCCTGTATGTTGCATTCAGAAGACATTTCTCTATCTTTCAGGTTGAACCAGGTCTCTGTTATACCAATAATATCTATATTACCTACACTTGCAAGTAATCTTAGCTCATCTATCTTATTCCTTAGACTCCTACTATTTGTATAGTAAACCTTAAGGGAGCTAGTCACCCGTTGACCCTACTATCTCTCTTTGTTTGTTGATCAATTGATTTGCCATTACTTTGGATATTGTCTTTTGAACATATCCCTGAGGTATCCCAGTAAGAACTGCTGTTTTTAACCCTAATGCTGCAGCCTGATTGTTTCCCACAAACACCCATACCTCTATAATCTATCAGTTTAAATTCCTAGACAAGTCATAAATTATCCTATCAGTTGAATTGGCTAATGCAACCACTCCATCCACAGAGAGATGAACTCTATCCCTTGCATACATATCACGTTTGCCAAAGAATAGGTCCCAGTTATCAATGAATGGGATTGCTAGTTCCTTGCAGTACCTGTACAGCCAGCAATTTATACCAATTGCCTTAGACATCCATTCATTGCCCACTCCCTTTCCAGGCAAGATTCTATATATGACTGGGATCCCTCCCTTAGACCTAACTACTTCTATGGGTGACCTGTACTTATCCAGCAGCTTCTCTCTTCTGCCCTTCCCAATGTCATTACCCCCAGCACTAAGACAGATAATGGGCTTGTTCCCATTACCTGCCATAATATTATCCAGCCTGCTGACTATGTCGCCAAAACCAGCTCCAGGAAGACACACTCTCTGTCTGACCTTTCTGTCTCTGTTACAAAATGCACGGTCCATGTATCTTACCTCAGAATCGCCTACTATTAAAATATTCTTACCTTGATTAGCAGGAGAATCAGTAGTACCTTCAACCTCACTAACCACTGAAGTACACTCGTCTTGGAGAACAGAGAATCGATTTCCTACCTTCACATCTTCTCTATTAACTCTCCTCATTTTCCTTCTTCCTGAACTGTGAACCACTTGCCACTTAAAGTGGCTGGTACTATTACTGCTGGTGACCATTCCTACCTTACCAGCTAAATCCTTCTCACACTCGCTCCCAAACTCATCTATGCGAAGCTTCAGCCTTCTTCAACACTTGAATCTGGGATTCTGAAGCACTACAACAGGCCACGGTGCTTGGTAACAGCCCACGCTAACTCCCAAGAGCTTAGCAGGTATAACTGCACGTGACCACTGACCTCATCGTACTGAAAAGGGTGAGCGGTACACTTATTAGTCTGTGGAGACAAAGAACTTTGTCCTTGGAGGCAAAGAGGGGAATGTATGAGAGTATAGTTTTACCAACGCTCTTATATGGGTGTGAAGCATGGGTGATGAATGTTGCAGCGAGGAGAAGGCTGGAGGCAGTGGAGATGTCATGTCTGAGGGCAATGTGTGGTGTGAATATAATGCAGAGAATTCGTAGTTTGGAAGTTAGGAGGAGGTACAGGATTAGCAAAACTGTTGTCCAGAGGGCTGAGGAAGGGTTGTTGAGGTGGTTCGGACATGTAGAGAGAATGGAGCGAAACAGAATGACTTCAAGAGTGTATCAGTCTGTAGTGGAAGGAAGGCTGGGTAGGGGTCGGCCTAGGAAAGGTTGGAGGGAGGGGGTAAAGGAGGTTTTGTGTGCGAGGGGCTTGGACTTCCAGCAGGCATGCGTGAGCGTGTTTGATAGGAGTGAATGGAGACAAATGGTTTTTAATACTTGATGTGCTGTTGGAGTGTGAGCAAAGAAACATTTATGAAGGGATTCAGGGAAACCGGCAGGCCGGACTTGAGTCCTGGAGATGGGAAGTACAGTGCCTGCACTCTGAAGGAGGGGTGTTAATGTTGCAGTTTAAAAACTGTAGTGTAAAGCACCCTTCTGGCAAGACAGTGATGGAGTGAATGATGGTGAAAGTTTTTCTTTTTCGGGCCACCCTGCCTTGGTGGGAATCAGCCAGTGTGATAATAAAATAAATAAATAAATAAGAAAACATTAAATGCTGCTTTTCGTGCAATAATTTCCGAAAGTGATGTATGATTATATTCAACCTTCCAGTGTTGAGTAGTTGATGGTGCAACATCTTAGTAACAACCCTTCAATGTTGAGTAGTTGATGGTGCAACATCTGAGTAACAACCCTTCAATGTTCAGTAGTTGATGGTGCAACATCTAGATAACAACCCTTCAATGTTCAGTAGTTGATGGTGCAACATCTGAGTAACAACCCTTCAATGTTGAGTAGTTGATGGTGCAACATCTTAGTAACAACCCTTCAATGTTGAGTAGTTGATGGTGCAACATCTTACAACAACCCTTCAATGTTCAGTAGTTGATGGTGCAACATCTTAGTAACAACCCTTCAATGTTCAGTAGTTGATGGTGCAACATCTTAGTAACAACCCTTCAATGTTCAGTAGTTGATGGTGCAACATCTTAGTAAAACCCTTCAATGTTCAGTAGTTGATGGTGCAACATCTTAGTAACAACCCTTCAATGTTGAGTAGTTGATGGTGCAACATCTTAGTAACAACCCTTCAATGTTGAGTAGTTGATGGTGCAACATCTTACAACAACCCTTCAGTGTTGAGTAGTTGATGGCGCAACATCTTAGTAACAACCCTTCAATGTTCAGTAGTTGATGGCGCAACATCTTAGTAACAACCCTTCAATGTTCAGTAGTTGATGGTGCAACATCTTAGTAACAACCCTCCAATGTTCAATAGTTGATGGTGCAACATCTTAGTAACAACCCTTCAATGTTCAGTAGTTGATGGTGCAACATCTTAGTAACAACCCTTCAATGTTCAGTAGTTGATGGTGCAACATCTGAGTAACAACCCTTCAATATTGAGTAGTTGATGGTGCAACATCTTAGTAACAACCCTTCAGTGTTGAGTAGTTGATGGCGCAACATCTTAGTAACAACCCTTCAATATTGAGTAGTTGATGGTGCAACATCTGAGTAACAACCCTTCAGTGTTGAGTAGTTGATGGTGCAACATCTTAGTAACAACCCTTCAATGTTCAGTAGTTGATGGTGCAACATCTTAGTAACAACCATTCAATGTTGAGTAGTTGATGGTGCAACATCTTAGTAACAACCCTTCAATGTTGAGTAGTTGATGGTGCAAACATCTTAGTAACAACCCTTCAATGTTGAGTGTTGATGGTGCACATCTTAGTAACAAACCCTTCAATGTTGAGTAGTTTGATGGTGCAACATCTTAGTAACAACCTTCAATGTTCAGTAGTTGATGGTGCAACATCTTAGTAACAACCCTTCAATGTTCAGTAGTTGATGGTGCAACATCTTAGTAACAACCCTTCAATGTTCAGTAGTTGATGGTGCAACATCTTAGTAACAACCCTTCAATGTTCAGTAGTTGATGGTGCAACATCTTAGTAACAACCCTCAATGTTTCAGTAGTTGATGGTGCAACATCTTAGTAACAACCCTTCAATGTTCAGTAGTTGATGGTGCAACATCTTAGTAACAACCCTTCAATGTTCAGCACTTGATGATGCTTGTGTATTTTCGAAAGATTTGAATTAGATTAGATCTCTGAGTCCTAATTTACCTTTATACTTAAGATATATGGATTTAAGTTTCCTTTTGATGTCTAGTGAATGCCTCTTATGTTTTCCTTCAAAGGTTCAACTGTAATATTTAACTACATTATCAACTTACGCCGCTCTGTGTACTATTACAATCATGTGTATTGTAGTCCAGGGAACTGTGGACTGGGATCCCCTTTCACATCAAATACCGACCAAAATACCTATTGTTAATTTAGGTTTTCCATATACGTCTTACATTTTTTTTAGTGGTCATGATGGCATACACAAGTTACTAGCACATTAAAATATATTATGCGCATTTAACATTGGATAACCCATTTAAGCCTAGTTGTATGAGTTTGAAGATCTAAACCTCAAATTCATCCAACTAGGCCTAACTGGGCAACCTGAGAACTCTCCATAAATTTCTAATCCTATAAAAAACGAACAGTGTCGAATGTCATTTTTTTAACTATGTAAGAATATTTTTTTTAATTCTATTCAAATATAACAATTTTTCTGGAACCTGACTAACACAAAATGTTGGTGTAAACTCTTATGAGGGTAATTATAATGACAATATTAAAAATTATATATATAATAATGACAATATTAAAAATTGTTATATAAAATTATTATTATTATTATTATTATTATTATTATTATTATTATTATTATTATATTATATATTATTATTATTACTTAAGAAAATACATACTACTACTACTACTGATACTAAATCTATTACTACTACTATTACTACTACTATTACTACTACTATTACTACTACCTCTGCTGCTGCTACCACTACTACTACTGCTACTACTGCTAATAATATTTCAGTGAATAAATTCAAAATAATTTTTGGTGCAGGTAAGAGCGCTCTTCACGTAGCAGCAGCGGCTGGTCATATAGATTGTGTGAAGATTCTCCTTGCTGCTGCTGATCCCAAGTGTCAGAGTGATGATGGATGGACACCTCTACACTATGCTGCAAGATTCAACCGTACTGGAATTCTTCAACTTTTATTAAATGATTTACGCTGTGATCCAAATGCTAAAGAAAAAAATCACAACTCTGCACTACCCTCTGATGCTGGATTAAAAGGTAAAGTCCTAAAAATTATGTTTTCCTTAGTAAAATCTGTGTCTGTGGCAATGTGTTTGTAGTGTGAGTGTGAGTGGTTACAAGGGTCGAGTCTCAGCTACTGTCTCCAATTTTCTTGTGGCTGCTTCCCAGAATCACTCTACCCACAACTTCATCTAGGTCATTCCTCTTCCTGGCCAACCTGAGTCTAAATTACTTCTTGACTTCCTTATAGCTCTTCTGTAACTCTAGTTTCTCTAACATCTCAAATACTAGAACTCCGTCTATCATCTAAATTCATCAAAGTATTTTGTATAGTGACACCATGTCTCCACTTGTTCTTTCATCTAATGTTATTATAACTAGAACCCCTTATTAACTGTGCACTATTCTAGCTGATCTATAAAATGTTAGTTAAATTCTAGTGTTTCAAATTCCAAAATGGGAATGACATACATTTTATAAAGGGTTTCGAATGATGGTTGAGATTCCAGAAGCTACTCTAAGATTTGTGAAATATATATCGGCTACAGAGGATTTTTGTTTGTTGATGACTCTGGCGATATGTTTGAAACTATGCTCACTCTAGTACAGCACAATGTACGCATCGCGATGCGTACATTTTGCTTTCTCACGAGGCGGTTTAAGGTTCGTAGGATCAAGTCCTGGTCTGCCGCAGTTTGGTGAATGATTCAAAATCACTTGTTTCGTGATTTCATTGCTATATTGACTGCTTGTTGAGGTGGGTATTCAAACAGGAGGAGGTTGAAATTAATCCTCGAGATACCACTGCCACAAGTGTCCTCGGATCACCAGAAAAACATGTAGCTTAGCTGCAAGTGTGATTCTTTGTAGGATCGCTGGCTCAAGTGGTAAGGCGAGGCATACATTGTGCTGTCTCACGAGGCGGCAGAAGGTTCGTAGGGCTGAGTCCTGGCCTGCCGCAGTTTGGTAATTTATATAGTGGTAATTTATATGTGGCCCGGTGGCCTGGTGGCTAAAGCTCCTGCTTCACACACGGAGGGCCTGGGTTCGATTCCCGGCGGGTGGAAACATTCCGACACGTTTCCTTACACCTGTTGTCTTGTTCACCTAGCAGAAAATAGGTACCTGGGTGTTAGTCGACTGGTGTGGGTCGCATCCTGGGGGACAAGATTAAGGACCCCAATGGAAATAAGTTAGACAGTCCTCGATGACGCACTGACTTTCTTGGGTTATCCTGGGTGGCTAACCCTCCGGGGTTAAAAATCCGAACGAAATCTTATCTTATCTTATATATATATATATTATATATATATATATATATATATTATATATATATATATATATATATATATATAAAATATATATATATATAAAATATATATAATATATATATAATATATAATATGTTGGTGAATGTTTTGGGGAGTGGGGTGGTAGTGAGGAAGACGGCCAGTGGAGGTGTGGGGGAGTACAAGGCCTACACTGTGTATGAGTACCGGCCAAGATTATCGTACATACAAACGTCGAAAAGCTCTTATAAAAAACATCTATATCCAGCACCATGCACCATGCTTCCAGTTAACTTGGAAATGAAATGATTGTGTCGATGCATGGACAAATTAAAGGCTTATGTTATGGAAAAACAATGTGAAATTAAGGGTAACGAGGAGTGCCCAGTCAGTGAAATCCACCCCCACGTCACGGGGGTGGGTGGAAGAGGTGGGATGTGTAACTAGATGGGAGTGAACACATTGGTTCAGCAGTGCCCATACCACATTGTTCATAGTGTACATGGGAAACCATAAAGTTTGGGGTATTGTAAGACAGTGTGAACAATATATAGTGTGCAAGTCTATGTGTATTGTACTCCCCGGGAAAAACCCCATAAACCCTTCGCCCCCCCCACCTAATTCCCAGGGGAAGTTTTCCCCTTCCCTCCGGCCCTTCATACTCCAACCAGGCCACCACGGTCATGTTCACTAACCTTCCACGCACCATTACCCACCCGGCATGTCATTTTTCCACTCCTATTGTCTAGTCTAGCAGATGGATTGCCAACAGGAGGAAGCAAGCAGCCAGGGAAATGGCACGGCTGCAATACTAGGAGAGGCAAGTGTCGGCCCATCTTACAGCTTCGTTGTCTCAACTCTAATGGTTTCCTCCGCAAACACGGTAGTTGCCCTGGTTCAGGATGTCCTCCTGTGGAAAGTGATGATCCAGAGCCACTCAGGCAACCTGAACCCTCTCCAACAGATTTCATCTCATCAGACAATCTCTTGGAAGCAATTAAGCAACAGGTCCCAGGACACTCACACATATTCCCAAAGCAGCCCGTCCACACGCAGCTGGGAAACTTACAGCCCTCCTGAAAAAGTAAACGATGGTTCCACTATCTTAAATGCTCCACCAACCATCAAGGCATGGCACAACTTGCTACTTTTTGGAAATGTCTGCTTAGCTGTGCCGGAAAGAAGGGGAAAGAGGCTAGCCTCAATGAAATTAAATCCTTAAGAGATTTTCCTAGAGTTGATAACCTCATTCACCTTCCCCGTCAACACAAAAAAGGGAGAGGCAGAACCCCCACTCACTCTACTGACAGTGAAAAAGTCAGAGTCCAGGTGAGCAAGAAAATTGAAGAGGGCAAAAAAGTGGGGGCAATCAGAATTATTACCAGTGAAGATACAGTTGCTCCCAGGGATGCGACACGGCTGAAGCACTTAGAGGAAAGCACCCTGCCAGGGAAACCCAGTGGCACCAACATTTTCCAACACCTCTGTCCCCACTATGGAACCATTGATTGTGGAAGACTCAGACATTTACAAAGCAAAATGTCGTTCCATCGGGGCTCTGCGGGGGGTTACACTGGAATAAGGCCACAGCATTTAAAGGAAATGGTTAATCCAGTTTTTGGGGAAAATTGCAGAGACACTGCTTCAGAGATCACAAGGTTCGTCAACAATTCCTTGGCTGGTCTGATTCCTGATGAAATTAGACCTTTTTTTTTTTGGTGCAACACTTTGTGCACTTAAAAAAAAAGGATGGAGGAATTCGGCCAATTGCAGTAGGCAACACGTTATGCCGCCTCGTATCCAAAGCTGCTGTCCGAAGTATTCGTGCACAGGCAGCCATGATGCTTCAACCAAAACCCCTTGGCTTCGGGGTCTCTCAAGGAAGTAAGCAGCAGTTCATGCAACAAGGCATATATCAACAACCTGCCTGAGGACAATGCAAATGGTAAAATTAGATTTCAAGAATGCGTTCAATCTCTTGAAAATGAAGGTGGTATTTAGCAGCAGTACAAAAACATTTCCCTGGTCTCTTCCTTTTGTTTCAGCTGGGTATAGCAAGGAATCAATGCTTCTCTTTGGAGACATGAAATCACATCATCGGAGGTGTCCAACAAGGAGATCCTCTTGCCCCCATTTCTCTTCTGTATTGGGAGTTGGGAAATCACAAGTCAGACTGACCAGCGAGCTAAAAAATCTGGTTCCCAGATGATGGCACACTAGCAGGTACAAAGGAGTCCCTCCTCATGACCTTGCACAGGTAATGACACGGGGACAGGAAATGGTCTCATCCTGAATCCATCCAAATGTGAAATCATCTCAGTCAGTTTAACAAGTTGATAATGCAGTGAGATCAAAACTACCAGGAGCAGCAGTCATTGCCCCCAAAATAGTGGGCTTGCTAGGAGCACCTCTGGGAAGCAAGCCATTGACAATTCTCAGGAAGAAATTGGAAGAGTTAAGGAGAATGGAACAACGAATAGGCAATCTGGACACCCCCCAATGCCTTGTACCTTCTCACAAAGTGGGTTGAGTCTGCCCAGGTTGACATATTTCCTAAGATGTGCACCTTCATATGATAACCCTATACTGCACGAATATGACAGTATTCTGAGGCAGATTTTTACGAAAGTACTTAACCTTACTCTAGAAGACGGGCAGTGGAACCAAGCTACACTTCCAGTCAGACTAGGAGGCATTGGTGTCCCCAAGTTTATCACAGATTGTGTTACTGCTTTTCTGTCCTCGTGTATTGCATCCAAGGGGCTTGTAGCAGCGATTCTCCCTGAACATCTTAGGACAAGATTGAGTCCAGGACCAAAAATTCATTGACGGAGCAATGATCTGGGATAATCTAACGGGCTCAGAAACCAGACCTGCTCCCCCCAACAACTACAAACAATCGCAAATGGATGGTCCAATAGTGGAAAAAAATAGCCTCAACGATGCTTCAGAGTGTGTCAGGGAAGGATAGAGCCCGCCGCTGGCAGTGAGAGCCCCTCATGCTGGGGACTTTCTGTTGGCTGTTCCCAACTCCAGCCTTGGCACACGCCTCGAACCCCCAGACCATCTGCATCGGTGTTGCCCTTCGACTTGCCGCCCTATTTTCGCCCAACACGGGTGTATTTGTGGCAGTGAAGCAGCAGACCGATTCAGGTACCATGGTCTTGTGTGCCGTAATCCGAGGGAAAGATTGCAAAGCATGAGGGGTTTAAAAAACATTATCAAGAGGAGCCTCACAACAGCTGGATGCCCGCAGTAAGGGAGCCCCCCCCAACTATGCAGATCTTATGGCAGCCAGAAGCGTCCGGATGATTATCACCGTTCAAGCCTGGACAGATGGGAAGCAGGTGGGTGGGGACTATACATGTGCATCTACCTTTGGCTGATAACCTATTCCAATACACCAGGGAGGAAGGAGGGGCAGTGCCAGCTTCAGGAGTCCCAAAAGGTCTAGGGAAAATATATGGAGAACTTGCCATCATTATTGTTTGTTCCCCTAGGCTCAAAGACCCTCGGTTTTATGGGGAAAGAGTGCTTCTGAATTTCCTTAAGGAGCTGGGAAAAAGACTCATCGGGTAACTAGGGATCCCAGGGCAGCTAGTTTCTGTTCCAGCGGCTCAGTGTGGCTGTTCAAAGGGGTAATGCCTGCTGTATTTTCCGCACACAACCCAGCTCTGAGGAGCTGGATGAGATTCTCGCCTTATTACGGTTTATACCACGTAACACATGTACCATAATGCCACTTTTATATCAACAATGTATCTCTTAAATCTTCTGTCAAATTATGTAACAAAATATTCCTATTGGTAAAAAAAATATATATGAAAAGATGGGGTGGTAGTGGAAGTGGAATATTCAAACAGCTTCAGGAAAAAAATCCAAATATTCTTCCTTAAAAGCCTTTTTGTCCACTATGTATATATATATATAAAATATATATTATATATATATATATAATATATTTTATTATATATATATATATATATATATATATATATATGTATATATATATAAAAATATATCAATAATTTTATTTTATATATATATATATATATATATATATATTTTTATATATATATAATATATATTTATATATATATTGGGGACCCTCATCCTCAGAGAAAAGAATAAACTTGCTTCAGGGAAAACTCAAGATTCCCCCTGAAGCTGTTTTAAAGAATTTTCTCCTACCCACCCCCTATATTATAATATATATATATATATATATATATATATATTATATAATATATATATATATATATTTTATATATAATATTAATATATATATATATATATATATATATGTGTTGTGTTGTGTGTGTGTGTCTGATCGATTACTTTTTTTAACATTTTAATTTATCACACAACACTGCTGTATCATTGTAATCTTCATCACTTTCTTCAGGATTATCTCTATAGACAGTGGCAGCTTCCAGTGTCCTTCCACATATTAAGTGAGAAGGGTTAATACATCTGCATCAGCTGTGCCCACTCATGTACGAGAGGGCCTTTTGTTTATTCGATTCCCCGCCCCACCAACACTGCACTGAATTCCAACAAATTAATGCTCTTCCGGTGTAGTACTTTACAGAGACACCTCTTCACTGTGCCTATCAGTGTTTCGTACAGCCCCCCTACCCTGTCACTGGGCTCTAAGAGTAATAAACTTCCAGGTACATCCTCGCTGGGTTAACAGAGATTGAACATCGTTACTCTAATTTAATTCTATCAAGTGTTGAGCCCTGTTAAAAATTGGTGGCATTATCCGAAATCATAAATCTTGGACAGATCTCCTAGCTGCAAATTTTCGAAACAGCTGTATAAAAATGTTCTGCAGTCAATCCTGAGCCACTTCTTAATAAACTGCCCTAGTAGCAGTACAAGTGAACAAGCACAGATATACTTTCAGTGGAACACCATCTGAAGTACCTGTTAAAATGATTGGACTACTATAGTTATACTTTTTACATCAAATTATTTCCCCTAATTGTACCGTTCCTTTGGCAATGGTGGAGAACCCGGTAAAATATAGGATCTGGCATCCACAGGGTGACATATTACACAAGATTTAATAACACTTTTTATACTTTGTCATCCTTTTAGAATCCAGAAAGTTTCCCTAATACAATTTAAGTTATCTTGTACCCCCACCATGCATTACATTTTAATGGGCATTTATAACAAGCAAAATTGTTAGATGATGAGTTTTGGGCAGTAAGATAGGTGTTTAGCATAATCACTCAATTCAGCATTTTGTAACCTACCTACGGAACCTTTCAAAAATTTTCTTTCAGTCATCTCCAAAAATTTCTTCCTGTACCCTCTGTATCCAATATTCAAGAGGATGTGAGAAATTATATGAGATATTCATTTTGGTTAGAAATTTAAACAACTTACTTACATTGATTAGTTTGGGCAAAGAAGACTACCTGTTTATGTCAATGGCTAAGGTGGGACAAACTATTGGAGCGATAGTCACAGTAATTTCAACAGGAGCAATATGCGCCTTTTGTACAGGCCAATTAACTTTCTTTTTACCAACCAGAACGGTCCTTTAAACCATGATACAGCATTTACAAATTTAGCATAAGATAAACCTTGAGACAAGAAATCAGCTGGATTCTCCTCATCAGGTATATGATTAAATGTTAACATTTAATCATATACCTGATTAATTTCAGCGACTCTGTCTTGTACATACACAATTTTACTGTTTCCATTACAAACCCATTGTAAAGATACCTCATAATCAGACCAAATTACAGTGTCCCTAATATTTATCTTCTGCAAATTATTTCTTATATAATTAGCTAATTTGACACCTACATAAATGGCTGTTAATTCCAACTGAGTTAAGGTACGTGATTTAATTGGAGACACTTTAGCCTTAGACATAACAAGAGAAATAACACTATTACATTGAAGGTAAGCGATTGCTCCATACACCAATTTTGAAGCATCGCAAAAAATGCGGAGCATATTTTTCCCATCTGGATTGGCCATCTGGCATGGGAACTCCATCACTGGAATTTTTTCATAATCACCAATTAATCCTTCCCACATGTTAATGAATTCCTCAGGTAGAGTTTCATCCCTAGCACATTTAAGCTTCCATGCTCCTTGTATTAACAATTTCCCTCTTATAGTAAGGGGTGACACTAAGCCTAGTGGATCAAAACATTTGGAACCTTCAGCAAGCAAAACTCTCTTGTTTAATTTTTTGGGGCATACTGAAATTATTGGGTTTTTTAACATTAACAAATCTCTCAGTACCCAAGTTAATCCCAATTCATTACTACATTTGGGTTTACTTCATCTACAGTGTAATCTTTTTTTTTGCCTTTTAATTTGGACGAATTACTGTTCCTTTCCCTCAGGGGCATATTTGCACTTTGCATTATTTTATTGCCTCCCATATGTCTTTCAACAGTTCCCTTCGTTGACATCACACCCAGGAAATTGTCCACATAAAGTTGTTTACTCATTACTTTACTCATTAGTCTTCCCGTACTTTTAAGGTGTGCATTTATCGTCACTTGGATGTAGCACCAAATAATACGCTCCTAAAGCGAAAGGTTTTCAGAGGGCTAAGTGGGTCACTAGAATTCTCAGGCCATAAGAAGAGGGTACAATCCTGGTCAACCTCTTGTAAACCCACTCTTTACTTATGCCAGTCATAAAGGCACAATTCTTCACACTGAAATTTCATAATACCATATCTCTTAATTTTTCCTTCAACAACGGACCTGTCATCAAACACTCATTTAAACTAGGTACATTTTTGTTACTCCTGGCACTACAATCCTGAGAGGAGTGGTCTTCACTCCGTGATGTGGGAAATAGTGACCACAAGTTTTGGGTTGCTCACGAGGTACCTCCTCTATAAATTTATTATTTAATTGTTCAGTAATTATATCATTATTGGCAGTCAACAATTCTGGTGTCTTACTCAGTTCGCAGAGATGAGGCTTTACTTGGCCATATGCCATTCTGTAATTAGTGCACAATTGTGGATAGTTCAGTCTCCACTAAAGTCGCACCCAGTATTGTCAAGATTCAAATTTTACATCTCTCAGGTACTGTTCCTGAGTAAAAGAATCTTCTTGACTTTCTTCATTTACATTGATTCCAGTGCTGTCTAATTCCCACAATTTATGCACTGGTTCAACACAATCCTCTATGGAAGAATTATGCTGGGGCACGATTTCATGACAAAGATACACACTGATGGTATTTATAGTTTCCTCTAGTCATGCATTATTAGTACGAAGAAGCCTACCATACATTACATGACCTCCTGCAGTTTTTTAAAAGGGTGATACCACATTTGTTTCCATACCTTTACAAAGGAGACGTATAGTCATACCTAACTAAATATTAAATTGGGCCTACAGAATCATCATTTACACCAGAAGGTGCTAAATTTACATTATGTGAAAGCCCTTCAGTAGCTTTTCTAAGCCCTATTGTAGATATTTTCTCTGAGAGCCTATCCACAATTACTGCTTTAATACGTTTTTTCTCATTGCCCAAACTGACAGTTACATAAACAGTGTCATACAATTGAGCCCTTTTACCTGAGAGAAAACCAGATAATTTTAGAGTTGTAGGATCTCCAATTTGTACCTTCATTCCATTAAGGCATTTACGTTTTATGAAAGTACGTTGTGATCCCTGGTCTAATAATGCAGTTACATTTTTTGATTTATGCCTTTCATAATCAATTTTTACCTCTAACACAGGTAAGGCTACTTCAGCACAACCATCATTATTAACATTAGCAACAATCTTTACATTAGCTACTGTTGTATCAGGGTTGTCAACATTATCATTATTATCACAATTATCATATAGACCCTTACACATGACTATATAGTGCCTTCCTTTGTCATATTGATAACAGTTGTTTTAATTTGGCAAAACAAACCTTTACTTGGATTACCCAAAGAAAATC
>NC_069489.1:7534960-7556068 GCF_026875155.1 Cherax quadricarinatus | reverse complement strand
TTCCGATACCTTAGTGGGGAATCATTAAAGACACTGTACCCGTTATGTCGGGCCCCATACTGGAGTATCAGCACCTTTTGGAACCCGCACTTGAAAAGCACGTCAAGAAATAGAGAAAGTACAAAGGGTTTTGCGAAAAGGTTTAGTTCCGAGCTAAAGGGGAATGCCCTATGGGGAAAAGATTAAGGGAAATCGGCCCTGACCACAGAAGGACAGGAGGGGGGGGGGAGACTGATAACGACTATAAAATACGCGTGGAATAGACAAGGTGGACAAGGACGGATTTTCCCGGGGGGGGACCAAAACAAGAGGCCAAATTGGAATTTAAGACAAAAATGAGTCAGGGGGGTTTTAGTAGAAGTATTTCTTCAGCATAGAGTTGAAGGCAGTGGAATACTAAAAAAAGACGTAGTGGGGGCGGGAAAACCTTTACACATTTTTTTAAGACGGGGTTTGATAAAGCTCAGGGCGGGGAGGGGGAGAGGGCCTAGTAGAACCGGGGGAAGGGGGGGGCCCAGGGCTAGGACTCGACCCCGCAACCTCAAATAGGTGAGTACAAATAGGTGAGTACACGCACACAAAAAACACATACACACACAACCCCCAACACACCACACTAAACCACACACACACACACACACAACACACCCCAACAAAACACACAACAACACATAACACACACACACACACCACTACCACACACAACACACCACCACACCGAAACACACACACACATATACTCACACAACACCCACACAAAACACACACACACACACGCACACACAAACAACATACACACACACACACACACCACAAAAACCACAGCACACACATTCAGGACCCTGTCCCCGTTCGTTTGGGGCCCATATTGGAGTATGCGGCACATTTGGAACCCACCCTGAAGCACGTAAGAAACTAGAGAAATGCAAAGGTTGCAACAAGACTAGCCCCGGCTAAGAGGTTTTCCTACGAGGAGAGGTTAAGGAAATCACCTGACGACACTGGAGGACAGGAGAGATAGGGGGGACAGAAAAAACGACATACAAAATACTGAGAGGTATTGACAAGGGGGACAAAGACAGGATGTTCGAGAGATTGGACGCAGTAAAAAGGGGGAAAAAGTTGGAAGCTGAAGACACAGATGAATCACAGGATGTTGGGAAAGTATTTTCTTCCCCACAGAGTAGTCTAAGGGGAAATTTTTTGGGAAAAGCGATATAGGGGGGCGGATGCATACATAGCTTTAAGCAGAGGTATAAAAGCCACGCCTCAGGGAAGTGCCCTGTAGCGATCGTGAAGAGCCGGGGCCGGAGCTCGCATCGACCCCCGCAACCTCAATAGGTGGTACAACTAGGGAGTACACACCACATACACAACACACCACACCACAAACACACACACCATAACACACACCCACACAACACACAAAACCACACACACCACACACCACACACACCACACAATGTAGAAAAAGGTATAAATAAACATTCAATGGTATTGTAAAAAATTACAAAATAAATTTAGTTAAAAAAACCATTATCACTAAAATACCTTCAACCCCTGGAGCAGAGTGAGATGTTTTGTTTTTCTTTCGCACTGATCACAGCGTAAATCTTTTTAACAACACTTAAAGAACCCCGCGGGTTGCCCTGGCGGAGTGTAGGGGTCTCCACCCCATCATCTTTATCACCTGAGAGTTGGGGCCCCAACCAGCATCCAGAGCATTTAACACAATCACTGACCAGCCTCAGCTGCTATTGAAGGGCTGTCATACCTGTAAATAAAACAATAATATTTTGTCTGTACTATTAAGAAAGGTCCCCCCGGTTTTCCCTCTTCCGCACCCTCAGTTTACTGCACCAACAGAAGTTGTATAACATTAAATGCATAGAAAATTATTATAAACATATTTTTTTCTTTACTTTCCCAAAAATGATTTTTGAAAAATTTTGCTTTACAAAATTTTCACTTGCCATTTGGCAAAAAGTGAGTTGCTATTTAAGCAAAATGGAAAGTTTTACCTATCTTTGGGCGACACATACACTCCACCCCACACACCCCACACACACACACACACACTCACACACACACACCACATGTACCACCCCACACACACCTCACACACACACAACCACACGACAATCACACACACACTCAAAACCAACACACACACACACGCACAAACACACACACCCCACTCACACACACCACACACCACACACTAACACACCACATTCCATACAATACACAAAAAACACACACACCACACACACACACACACCCCCACACCACACCCGCACACACACACACACACCTCAACAACACAACTCCCCAACCCCAAAAAAAAAAAAAAAACACACAAAACCACACTCACACCACATACACACACACAACACACAACACCACACCACACCACACACACACAACACACACAACACACACAAACACACACACAAAACACACACAACACAACACACACACACACAACACACAACGTGTCATTGACGTGTTTTTATGCAAAATTTATGGAGAAGATTATCAGGAGGAGAGTGGGGGAGCAGGGCGGAACAGGAGTATAAATGCCAACCAGACGGATTCAGGAAAGGCAAATCCTGTGTCACAAACCTTTGGGTTTTAGAAAAATAACAGAAGTAAGCAAGAGAGAGAGGGTGGGTTGATTGATCTTCTTGGACTGCAAGAAGGCCTTTGACACAGTTCCTCACAAGAGATTAGTGCAGAAGCTAGAGCTCAGGCGCATATAAAAGGGGGGCACCTGGACAGAAATACCTGACAGGGGGCAACAACGAGTCACGGTACTTATGATGTATCACGTGGGGACCTGTGACGAGCGGGGTCCCACAGGGGCGGGCCAGGACCAGTGCTATTTTTTGGGATATTTGAAGAAAGACGGGAAGGGGTTTGACTCAGAAGTGTCCTGTTTGCGATGATGTGAAATTAAAAGAGGAAAATTAAAATTGAGAGGGCCAGGAGGCTTCAAAAAAGACGGACAGACTGGGGCCCTGATCCCGCAAATGGCTTCTCGAATTTAAAACCGCCAAATGAAATTTAGGAAAAAGGGGAAGGGGACAGAAACCCAGACAGAGTAAGGAGGTGGCCCAAAAACTGCAAAAAATCATCAAGGAGAAAAATCTGGGGTGAGTATAACACCGAGCATGTCCGGAACACACATCAATCAATAACTGCTGAGATATGGGCGCCTGGCAAACCCAGAACACATTCCCATACCCTTTAAAAAGGAATTTCAAGCACTGTACCCGTGTATTAGGCCCCCTACTGGGGTATGCAGACCCGTTTGGGAAACCCCAAATTGATAAAGCAGGTCAAAAAACTAGAGAAAGTAAAAAAGGTTTTTCAACAAAGGTAGTTCCAAGCTAAGGGGGGTGTCCTAGAAAAAAATTAAAGGGGAAACGGGCCTACGACCCTGGGGGAAAGGGGGGGGGAGACATGAAAAGACTATAAAATATCATGGAATGAAAGTGGAAAGGGCGGATGTTCCCGGGGGGGGACACGAAACAAGAGGCCACAATTGGAAGTTGAAGCACAAATGAGTCAGAAGATGTAGGAAGTATTCTTCAGTCAAGAGTTTAAGGCAGTGGGAAAGCCCAGAAAAAAGAGTATGGAGGGAGGAACCATACACAGTTTTAAGACGAGGTTTTATAAAGTCATGGGGCGGGGAGAGAGAGGGCCCAAATAACCCGTGAAGAGGCGGGGCCCGGAGCTAGGACCGACCCCTGCAACCACAAATAGGGGGTACAAATAGGTGAGTACCCCCACACACAACACATACACACACACACACACACACACCCACCACAAACACACTACACACACACCACACACACACTCACACACACACACACTCACACACACACACACACACACACAACACACTCACACACACACAAACACACACACACCACATACACAGCACACAACACACACTCACACCCACCCACCACCCCTACCCCCACATACACCAACACACACACACACACACTCACACAACACACACATACCCCCCCACACACACCCACAACCACACACGATATTTACGTTAGGCACATACTGGAGTATGCAGCACCAGTTTGGAACCCCACACCTGGTCAAACACGTCAAGAAATTAGAGTAGTACAAAGGTTTGCAGCCAGCTTTCAGGAAGAAAGCTGGCTGCCTTGTCAATCGTGTTAGTGCATGCTATATGCCAAGGTATTGGTCCAGTGTGGTAGATTGGTAAAGGCACTGGTACCATTGTCTAAGGTAAGTAGGTTCGAGTCTCCTTCAGCCAGAGATCAGTGTATTTATATATATATAATATATATTATATATATACTACTGCAGTTGCTCTGAGCCTTTACTGCCCCAATTAGTGGAATTTCATGTATTTGCGGTTGATGCGCAAACCCTACTTATGGTCTTTCATGGGCTTTAACTGTTCCAAAAACCAAAGGTTGGCAAGCAAGACACAATGAGAGTCAACAACATTATAAAGAGCAGCCTTGCTAAAGCAAGATGCCCAGCAGAGAGAGAGCCCCGATTACTAGGCAGACACCAATACCTCACAACCCAGCTTACTACCCAGACTGGATCACCATTATCTTTGGAAGATGGCAAGATTTTAGCATGGAAACTATACCTGTTGTGTCACACTGGCTGACACCTATATCCATCACAGTGTGGGGCGACAGGGAGGAGCTGCTGACCACAAGGAGGAGCTGCTGACCACAGGGAGGAGCTGCTGACCACAGGGAGGAGCTGCTGACCACAGCTAGGAGCTGCTGACCACAGAGAGAAGCTGCTGACCACGGGGAGGAGCTGCTGACCACAGGGAGGAGTACAAGATCAGCAAGTACAGGGACATAACCAACAGTATCAATTTGTCCCAGTGGGATCAGAGACCTTGGGATCATGGGGAACATAACACAAGTTTCCTTAAAGAACTGGGTTCCAGACTCATCGACACCACCAGGGACACAAGGGCAGCCACTTGAATGTTCCAGCGCTTTATCGTGGCCATCCAGAAAGGAAATTCATGCTGCTTACTTGGCTCACGTCTGGCTAAGGAGCAGCTGGAGGAGATTCATAATGTTTGATATATTGTACCAATGTATTCATATTTGTGTTTTCTGTCACTGTATTCTGTGGGTGGTGTTATACCAACACTGCAGTGCTAGGGTGGGTGGGTTGTTGGCGGTGTTACACAAACACTGCAGTGATCGGGTGGGCGTGTGTTGAGCGGGTGGTGGGCGGTGTTACACCAACACTGCAGTGGGCGGGTGGTGGGCGGTGTGACGCAACTGCAGTGGTCGGGCGTGCGGGTGGTGGGCGGTGTTACGCCAACACTGCAGTGCTCTGGTGGGCGGTGTGACGCAACTGCAGTGGTCGGGCGGGCGGGTGGTGGGCGGTGTTACACCACTGCAGAGCTCGGGTGGGTGGGTGGTGGGCGGTGTTATACCAACACTGCAGCGCTTAGGTGGGCGGGTGGTGGGCATAGTTCCTCGACCACTGCAGTGCTCGGTTGGGCGGGTGGAGGGCGGTGTTACAGCAACACTGCAGTGCTCTGGTGGGCAGGTGGTGGGCGGTGTTATGCCACTGCAGTGCTCGATTCGGCGGGTGGAGGGCGGTTTGACACCACTTCAATGATCGGGTGGTTTTGGGATTTGTGGTGTTACACCAACACTGCAGTGGCCGGGTAGGCGGGTGGTGGGCGGTGTTACATCAACATTGCAGTGGTCGGGTGGGCAGGTGGTTGGCGGTGTTACACCAACACTGCAGTGGACGGGTTGGCAGGTGGTGGGTGGTGTTACATCAACACTGCAGTGGTCGGGAGGGCGGGTGGTTGGCGGTGTTACACCAACACTGCAGTGGACGGGTTGGCGGGTGGTGGGTGCTGTTACACCAACACTGCAGCTGTTGGGTTGGCGGTTTGTGGGTGGTGTTACACCAACACTGCAGTGCTTAAGTGGGCGGGTGGTGGGCAGTATTACAGGAACACTGCAGTGTTCGGGTGGGCGGGTGGTGGGCAGTGTTACGCCACTGCAGTGCTCGGTTGGGCGGGTGGAGGGTGGTGTTATACCAATGCAATGCTATGGTGGGTGGGGGGTGGGTGGTGTTACACAAACACTGCAGTGGTCGGGAGGGCGGTTGGTGGGTGGTGTTACATCAACACTGCCGTGGCCGGTTGGCGGGTGCTGGGCGGTGTTACACCAACACTGCAATGGTCGGGTGGGCGGGTGTTGGGCAGTGTTACACCAACGCTGCAGTAGACGGGTTGGCGGGTGGTGGGTGGTCTTACACCAAAACTGTAGTGGTCGGGTGGGCAGGTGGTGGGTGATGTTACACCAACACTGCTGTGGTCTGGTGGGTGGGTGGTGGGTGGTGTTACACCAACGTTGCAGTGGTCGGGTATGCGGATGTTGGGCGGTGTTGCACCAACACTGCAGTGCTCGGGTGGGTGGGTGGTGGGGGGTGTTACACCAACACATCAGAGCTCGGGTTAGCGGGTGTGAGCTGTGTTGCACCAACACTGCAATGGAGGGGCTTGCCTGTGGTGGGTGGTGTTACACCAACACTGCAGTGCTTAGGTGGGCGGGTGTTGGGCAGTGTTACACCAACACTGCAGTGCTCGTGTGGGCGGGTGGTGGTCGGTGTTACACCAACACTGCAGTGTTCAGGGTGGGCTGGCGTGTGTGCGGTGTTACGCCACTGCAGTTCTCAAGTGGGCGGGTAGTGGGCTGTGTTACACCACTGCAGTGCTCGTGTGGGTTGGTGGTGGGCTGTGTTACACCAACTCTGCAGTGGCCGGGTGGGCGGTTGGTGGGCGGTGTTACACCAACACTGCAGTGCTCGGGTGGGAGGGTGATCGGTGGTGTTATACCAACACTGTAGCGTTCGGGTGGGCGGGTGTTGGTCGGTGTTACGCCACTGCAGTGCTCGGGTGGGCTGGTATTGGGCGGTGTTACCCCACCTGCAATGCTCGGGTGGGTGGCTGGTGGGCAGGTTACCCCAAACCCACTGCAGTTATCGGGAGGGCGGGTGGTGGGCTGTGTTAACACCAACACTGCAGTGGGCGGATGGTGGGCGGTGATACGCCAACAATGCAGTGCTCGGGTGGGCGGGTGGTGGACGGTGTTACACCAACACTGCAGTGCTAGGGTTGGCGGGAGGGGACGGTGTGACTCCACTGCATGCTCGGGTTTGTAGGTGGTGGGCGTGTTTACACCGCTGCAGTGCTCTTGAGGGTGGGTGGTTGGCGCGTTACATTAACACTGCAGTGCTCGGGTGGGCGGGTTGTGGGCGGTGTTACACAAACACTGCAGTGGTCGGGTCAGCAGGTGGTGGTTGGTGTTAACCAAAAACTGCAGTGGTTGGGTGGGCGAATGGTGGGCGGTGTTGCACCAACACTGCAGTGCTGGGGTGGGTGGGTGGGTGGGCGGTGTTACTCCAACACATCAGTGCTCGGGTGAGCGGGTGGGTGATGGGTGCTACACCGACACTGCAGTGGACGGGTTGGGGCGGGTGGTGGGTGGTTTTTACACCAACATTGCAGTGCTTAGGTGGACAGGGGGTTTGTTCAGTGTTATACCAACACTGCAGTGATCGTTTGGGCGGGTGGTGGGCGGTGTTACACAACGCTGCAGTGTTCAGGTGGGAAGGTGTGTGTGCAGTGTTACGAAACTGCAGTGCTCAAGAGGGCGGGTGTGGGGCGGTTGTTAAACCACTGCGGTGCTCGTGAGGGTGGGTGGTGTGCTGAGTTACACCAACACTGCAGTGGTCGGGTGTGCGACTGGTGGGCGATGTTACACCAACACTGCAGTGCTCGGGTGGGCGGGCGGTCGGTGGTGTTGCACCAACACTGCAGGGGTTTGGGGGTGGGCGGCAATTTGCGGTGTTTACACCAACAATGCAGTGCTCGGGTGGGCGGGTGGTGGGCTGTGTTACGTCACTACAGGGGATCGGTGGGAGGGTGGGGGGCTGTGTTACACCACTGGAATGCCTTCTCCCTGAAAGCTGACTGCCTTGGATCAAACTTTCTACGCAAGCTGGACGCCAGTGCCTTGTCCAGTGTGGTGAATTCGTATAGCTCTGCGTACCTTTTTTCCTAGGTTCATAGGTTCGAGTCTCCTTCAGCCAAAGATCAGTGTTTGTGTATATTTTCGCCTGCTCTTGCGAATTCCTTGCTTTGGGTTACACTCTCTCGCAAGGCTGATGCATGCAGGGTAATGAGATGAAAAGCTGTAAGCCTTCTCCTGAAAGCTGGCTGCCTTTGATTTAAAAACGTCCCAGCAGAAGCTGGACGCCAGGGTATTGTCCAGTGTGGTGAGATTGGTATAGCACTGCGTACCTTGTTTCCAAGGTTCGTAGGTCGAGTCTCCTTCAGCCAGAGATCAATGTTTGTGTAATATTTCGCCTGCTCTTTCGAATTCCTTGCATTGTTAAACTCTCTAGTTAGGCTGATGCATGCAGGGATGAATAAAAAGCTGTAACCTTCTCCATGAAAGTTGGCTGCCTTGGATCAAACGTCATAGCGCAAGCTGGACGCCAGGGGATTTGTCCAGTGTGGGTAGATTGGTAAAGCACCGCGTACCGTGTCCTAAGGGTTTGTAGGTTCGAGTCTCCTTCAGCCAGAGTTTTAAAGTTTGTGTAATTTCGCCTTCTCTCGCGAATTCCTTGCATTGTTCAATTCTCTAGTAATGCTGCTGCATTTCAGGGGATGAGATGAAAATCTGTAAGCCTTCTCCCTAAAAACGGCTGCCTTGGATCAAACGTGTAGTGCAAGCTACACGCCAAGGGATTGTCCAGTGTGGGTAGATTGGTAAAGCACTGCGTTACCTTGTCCTAAGGGTTTGCAGGTTCGAGTCTACTACAGCCGAGATCAGTGTTTGTGTATATTTCGCCGGCTCTCGCGAATTTCTTACATTGTTCAATTCTCTAGTAAGGCTGATGCATGCAGGGGATGGGTGAAAATCTGTAAGCCTTCTCCCTGAAAGCGGCCGCCTTGGATCAAAGGTGTAGTGCAAACAAACACGCCAATGGGATTGTCCAGTGTGGTAGATTGGTAAAGCACTGTTTATATATATAATATTTTATATATATATATATATATAATAAAATAATATAAAAATATAAAATATATATTATATATATATATATATATATATATATATTATATATATAATAATATATATATAATATAATATATATATAATATATATAATAATTTGTAACGTGTATAAAAAACATGAAATTTTTCTATTTTTGTGTTTTTATGATTTATTATTGGTCTTTCTTATTCCTTTTTGCTGAGAATGTTATTTTTTTACAGTTTTATGAATAGAAATTAACTACAATCCCTAAAATGATAGATCTGTCAGACTTTGAATGGGTTCGATTGTTGGTGCTCGTATGAGTGGTTGTAGCGTAACGGAAACAGCTGGACTTTTTGGTTTATCAAAAGTATTGTCTCGAAGGTGATGACAGCCTTTGCAAAAGATGGGGAAACCCTCTTCATCAAAAAAAAAACTCTGTAAGGAAGCGAAACCTGTCAGATAGGGATCGTCGAACTCTTTCACGGATTGCTAAAAGGACATAGGACTTACAGCACCCAAAACTGCAGCAGAGCTTAATGAACACCTCCATAACCCAGTTTCCACAAAAACTGTAAAAAGGGGAACTTCAAAAAAGCTGGATTTTATGCGAGAACTGCAATTAGGAAACCCTTACTTTTCAAAACCCAATGTTGAAAGATGTAGAAGGGTTTGTAAAAATCATGAATAGTGGTCCTTAGACCACTGGAAGAATTTTTTTTTTTCTCCTTATTTCACCTTATTTCCAACCTCAGGCCGAGTATACGTGTGGAGACAGCCAAAAGAAGCATATGATCCCGACTGTCTTCTTCCAATTGTTAAACACAGAGGAGGTTCTGTGATGATTTGGGGTGCTATATCTTGGAAATCTGCAGGCCCAATGGTTGCCCTTCATGGCATAATTAAAAGTTAAGATTATTTAAACATTTTAGCAGAACATCTTCATCCTGTGGTTGCAACACCATCATCACTTAAGGAACTGGAGACTGTTTTATTTGAAGAATGGACAAAAATACCCCTAGAATCTATTCAAACGTTGTATGAATCAATTCCTCGTAGAATTCAAGCAGTAATTACTGCCAAAAATGGTTGTACACCATATTACGATAAATTTGTTTAAAATTTCAAAGGTGTTTCCATTATTTTTGGCTAACCCCTTTTTTTGAATTGAATCTCACGAAATACACGGATATGACTTTTGGTGATCAGTCAAGTCGACCGGATACCAGAGTGAGCATAGTTTCAAACATATCACCAGAGTCACCAACAAACGAAAATCCTCTGTAGACAAAACATTTTTTTCATAAATGTGAGGGAAAAGTTCAATAGATGGGAGTAGAGAGGGAATATATATATATATTTATATATATATATATATATATATAAAATTATTATATTTAAAAATTTTATATATAATATATAATATCAATAGTTTTAATTGCCGGCTACTCGTTAAGGTAGGGTCAGTCAAAGCTCCCGATATTCCCCCCTTTTTTCCCCCCAACCCCTAAATTGATAGTTTGTCTGCCGGCTACTAGTTAAGGTAGGGCAAGTTAAGCTCCCGTTTTTCCCACCTTTTCTCCCCCTCCCTGAAAGTGATAGTTTGACTGCCGGCTGCTTGTTAACGTAGGGTCAGTCTAGCTCCCGCTATCCCTTCCCCTCCCTCTTCCCCCCAACGGAAGGTGACGTGTGGGGCTCTGGTTAAACAGTAAATCACTAGACTCACAGCTCCCAACTCTACTGTAAGTACATGCCTGTCTTGTATTCTAGTGGATTTATTGGTTGAAATCTTCACTTAGTCTTTTCAGCCTTGCTCTATGTTGACTGTTGTAATAATCACCACATCTTTTAAGTATCAGACTTACCATGGAGAGTGATTATTTAGGCAGTGGGTAACCTGTCTATCTTTCCAGCTTGGATGTCAGAGAGGGTCACCTGGCCATCAACGAGGAGAACAGGAGAAGGACTAACGTCCAGAGACTTCTCCATTTTTGAACTACCTGTGTACCTGTATGAAATTGCATGACGTAACTCCACAGCACTGCAGCAGTGAAGAACCTGCTTTCCTGTCATCGGGAGGATTACTCACTGGTATACTGTGACGAATAGCAGTGGTGGTCACCAACACCGCGACCCCCCCCCCATCATCAGCAACGGCTACGATTGCAACAACAGTTGTCACCAACACCAGACATTTATTAACGTTGAATTCAGTAATTTATTTTTTTTCATTTTTCATTTTCTTTAATGTAGGATTAATATTTCATATTTAAGTGTTTTATTTTATATTCTATATAATAAAGTGTTTGTCTGTTATTATTTCTTTTCTATTCATTAATTTTCCTGAGGAGGAGCCAGCCTGAGTAATACTGACTGAAATTGTTACAGGGCTGAGTAAGCCTTCGCAATAAATCTAAGAGTAGCTTCAGGAATCTCAACCATCATTCGAACCCTCTATATAATATTTGCCATGCCCATTTTGGAATATGCAACACTAGAGTTTAACTAACACTTGATATATCAGCAAGAATAATCCCCAGTTAGGGGTTCAAGCATTTGATTAAAAGAACAAGTTGGAACGTTGTATAACTATACAAAATAATTTTAGGGAATTTAGATGATAGACAGAATTTGACTTTTTGAAAGATTAGAGAAGGTAATATACAGAAGAGATATGAAAAATTTCAAGACATAATTTAAACTCAGGATGGTCAGGAAGAGGAATGGACTAGATAAAGAGTTTGTAGATCGAATCTGGTAAGTTGCAACAAAAATTAGGGCCAGCAGCTGAGACTGAACCCATGTAACAATAAAAATTTTTATTATATAACATAGAAAAGTACAAACACACTCACAATATAGACAAAGGTATAGTTATGGAGGCAGACTTTATTAAGGAAAACGAATTTTTTAGGACAATACTGTTACTTTAAAAGGAAGTGACGGATCACAGCGTGAATCATTTAATAAAAACTTGAAGAACTCCTGAATGGTTGCCCCTCGCTGCATAGTGTAGAGGTGTCCATCCATTATCATTCTGACAGTTGGGATCAGTAGCAGCAGAAGGATCTTCACAACAACTACATGACCAGCCGCAGCTGCTATGTGAAGAGCGCTCTTCCCTGCACCACAAAACTTTTTGATTTGATTCATCGAAATAATTAAAATTATTATTGTCAATAGTAGTTGTAGCAGCAGCAGCATTAGTAATACGAATATTTAGTCATAGTCGTTTTAGAATCAGCAGAACTAATATTTATTTTCTTAAAATTTATGTATTTCACATTATGTTTCAACAACAACAACAACCATTGTTATGGTTATTAAAAATAATAATGATAACAATAATAATAGCAAATCAAGTCCTAAAAAGTATTTGTCTACATTTACTCATATCTTAAATCCTCACTAATGCTACCTGGAAGACCAGACTCCTCGCACACAAAACCTCCTTTACCACTGAGACCTTCCAGGTTGACCTCTACACTTCCTTCCCCCCACTGCAAATTTATACACAAAGACATTCTGTTTTGTTCGATGCTCTCAAAATGTTCGAACCACCTCAACAACAACTCCTCAGCCTTCTGGATAATAGTTGTCGTAATCCAACACCTCCTAATCTCCAAACTACTATATTCTTCTTTCAACAATCTGGCAGTATCCCACTGAGGCAGGGTGGCCCAAAAGCTAAAACTAAAATTTCTCCTTTTAAATTTAGTAATGTATAAAGGATAACGGGTTACTAGCTCCTTGCTCCCTGCATCATAGCCGCCTCATGACGTTCATGGGTCAAGGAGGAAGAATCATGTTTTACTTCACAATGCGTGTTGTAAGAGGCGACTAAAATGCCGGGAGCAAGGGGCTAGTAACCCCTTCTCCTGTATATATTACTAAATTTGCAAGGAGAAACTTCTGTTTTTCCGTTTGGGCCACCCAGCCTCAGAGGGATACGGCTGGGACATTGAAAAAATAATATTTATATATATGTCGTGCCAAATACGTAAAACTTGCGATCTTGGCTTAAATAGCAACGCTCATCTTGCCAAATAGGACAAGCGAAAATTTGTGTATGCAATAATTTTGCAAAAATCATTCTGAATCTAACAAAAAAATATATTTCATTGTGTTTATTTATTATTAAATTATTGTAAACTTATCTAAAATATTTCTGGTTGGATTAGCCAAAATTTAAAATTAAGCTTTTTGAAATTTAAGGTTTAGTTAGTTTTCTAAGGTTCTTGTGGAAAATGTATATTTTCCGAAAATACAGTGTATTTTGTATGTAAATTGATGATATATATTGTAGTTAATAAAAATTAATTTGTAAAGAATAAAGAAAACAGTGACGATGTTAGTGTTGCTTGCAGGAGGCCATTGTTTTTGAACTGGGCAAGATAAATGATAGTGAAAATCAAAAAGAATTTTCATCGATCTAGAGGTTAAATTGTGTTTAAAACTCTCAAATAGGAGCAGAAATTGTTGGATTTGCAGTCCTGCAGAATGTGATAAACAGGCAACTGGACAGGACTCAGTAAGTAGACGGGAAAAGGTTAAAATTACCCCAGTTGAGAAAATGTCTATTTTTATGTTGGAATTCGGGCCCAGTATTTTCTTCATATTTTAGGCAGGGATTTGTGTATGACACATCAAGTAATCTCCAGACAAATTGGTGAGTGTTACTATTATATATTCTCCTTCTGTTACATAAATTTGTATATGTAGTCATTTATTAAATTTAACAAATATCACATAATTATATTAATGTTTACCAGAATTCCTGGTGAATTTATTTCATTGAAATTATATGGGTGAAGAGTGACTTGTAGAGATAGAGAGAGTAGAGTAGGTATCGAAGGTGGACATTTTTTGCGACCTAGGATATCCGAAAATTCCTACAAGTCTCTATAACTTTGTAAAGAATAATTATCTTCGTTACTAATTTCTGGTATGTATCTTATGAGGCTCATCCAGGTAATTTTAAATTTCCACATAGTTGCCCATTGGTCATTGATTGAACCGGATATAATTAGTGAAGTCATTAATTAATGAATTAATTACTTTATAATTATAAGTGAAATACTCAAATAACCCGCACATAGAAGAGAGGAGCTTACGACGACGTTTCGGTCAGACTTGGACCATTTACAAAGTCACACTAACTAGAAGTGGAGCAGGACTGCTATATATAGACAGGAAGAGGTAGTGGTGGCAGTAGTAGTAGCAGTAGTAGTAGTAGTAGAAGTAGTAGTAGTAGTACTGGCAGTGGTAGTAGTGGTAGTGGTAGTCGTAAGCTCCTCTCTTCTATGTGCGGGTTATTTGTGTATCGTTCCAGTAACGGTATTGTGCCTTTTTTTTGTTATTTATAAGTGAAATAACAGAAGGAGGTGGATGTTAGATACACAAATTTAATTAATTGTGTAGTGCATTATAATTACTAAAACAATAATTTTGCTAAGCTCAAGTGTAGCTAGGATTTATGTTAATTCTATTAAAAATTTCATAGCAAAAATTTCCTTACATGTGTAATTGCTAAGCTCAAGTGTAGCTAGCATTTATATTAATGTGTATTTAAAATTTATATTATAATTTCCTTACATGTGTAATTGCTAAGCTCAAGTGTAGCTAGCATTTATATTAATGTGTATTTAAAATTTATATTATAATTTCCTTACATGTATAATTGCTAAGTTCACGTGCAGCTAGGATGTATATTAATGTGTATTAAAGATTAATATTATAATTTGCTTACTTGTGTAATTGCTAAGCTGGAATGTACCTAGGATTTATATTAATGTGTATTAAAGATCAATATTATAATTTGCTTACTTGTGTAATTGCTAAGCTGGAATGTACCTAGGATTTATATTAATGTGTATTAAAGATTAATATTATAATTTGCTTACTTGTGTAATTGCTAAGCTGGAATGTACCTAGGATGTATATTATGTGTATTAAAGATTAATATTATAATTTTGCTTACTTGTGTAATTGCTAAGCTGGAATGTCCCTAGGATTTATATTAATGTGTATTAAAGATCAATATTATAATTTGCTTACTTGTGTAATTGCTAAGCTGGAATGTACCTAGGATTTATTCAAGGGTAAGTTGTAATATTTACCTTCATAAAGTTCATAATTAAGTACTTTAATCAGTGTTATTAATTAAGTTGAATTTTATATATTGCACCATGGGTGAAAATGAGTAAATTAATGTAGATGACAAGCTTATAGAATTTAGAGTTAAGAAACATAATTACATGCTAGAAAAAACCCATGTAACAAAATCATACAATAAATGTTTGGAATTAAATTTGAATCAGGAAACTGTAAATACTGATTATTTAAAATTTTTTTTTAGATGCTTTAGGGAATAAATAACATTCATCAAATTATATTATGAAAAATATGAAGGAGATTTGTTAGTAAATTTTGTAGATGAGACAGAAATGGATCTTATGTTAAGCATATTATAAAATTTAGAGGAAAATATTCTTTCTTGAAAAAGTCAAGCTTTGAATAAATTAAAAGGTGTAAACCCAGGCAGTTAGTTAACTATTCAAATAATAAGATGTTTTTTTCCAAAACTCCCAGAATTATTTTTTACCTGTATTTAATCCTGGAGAAAACTGGAGGAGTTTTGGTCAATTTTTGAAGCAGCTGTGCATGATAGGAGTGACCTAGCATGTTAACTAAATTATTTTCCTCATAGGACAGGTAAGAGGGAGATGCTCACTACTCATACAAGCCTTTCCCAGTGTAGATGACTCTTAGAAAGAAGCAGTTGACTTGTTAAAAAGTCACTTATGGTAATATAGAACAAAGTAGGTTGGATCTAGTGAATATCATTGTTAGTTTTAAAAACTTTCCCGATAACACTTACAAAGGTTTACAGCAGTTTAGAGTTAATCTGGAGAGCACTCTCAAAACTTTAAGTAATAAAAAATTTAAACTGAATGAATCAGTCTGGTTATCGAGTGCCATTGTACAGAATAAAATTAAGCTGTAAAACAGTTGAATGGTTCTCTAACAAGTATCACAAAGGGTTTTTTTGGTCTGGAGGAAATTTAAAACTAGGTCTACAAGAATTAATTGTTCAGTTGCATACCAGCCAACATATAATAAAGATTCAACACATAATAACTCTGAGGTATCTGTCCCAAATTTCACAAAGGGAAAAAATTATCCCAATGTTATAATCCAAATTCACCTCCTAAAAAGACTTGAACAGGCACATATCAAGTAGCAGGAATCAGAAATAGTGATTCTCCTCATCACTCCTGATAGTAACCCAGTTAATAAGAAACCAGTCAAAGAAAAGAGAGATTGTCTCTTCGCAATGATACTCATTTCTCTAAAAATTGCAATGCATACAATTCATGGGATTTATAAAGTTGAAAGTTGGAAGAACTTGACAGATGTATCAGATGTCTAGGTAATCACAATGTAAAGGATTGTTTTGCCAAATTAAACAACTGTTATCAATGTCACAAAGGAAGGCACTATATAGTCATGTGTAAGGGTCTATATGATAATGGTGATAATAATGATAATGTTGACAACCCTGACACAACAGTAGCTAATGTAAAGATTGTTGCTAATGTTAATAATGATGGTTTTGCTGAAGTAGCCTTACCTGTGTTACAGGTAAAAATTTATTATAAAAGGCATAAATCAAAAAATGTAACTGCATTATTAGACCAGGGATCACAACGTACTTTCATAAAACGTAAATGCCTTAATGGAATGAAGGTACAAATGGGAGATCCTACAACTCTAAAATTATCTGGGTTTTCCCCTCAGATAAAAGGGTTCAATTGTATGACACTGTTTATGTAAACTGTCAGTTTGGGCAATGAGAAAAAACGTATTAAAGCAATAATTGTGGATAGGCTCCCAGAGAAAATATCTACAATAGGGCTTAGAAAAGCTACTGAAGGGCTTTCACATAATGTAAATTTAGCACCCTTTTGGTGTAAATGATGATTCTATAGGCCCAATAAATTTTTGATAGGTAGTGACTATTACGCCTCCTTTGTAAAGGGTATGGTAAACAAATGTGGTATCACCCTTTTAAAAATTGCAGGAGGTCATGTAATGTGTGGTAGGCTTCCTCGTACTAATAATGCATGATAGGGAAAAATATTAAATACCATCAGTGTGTATCTTAGTCATGAAATCGTGCCCCAGTATAATTCTTCCATAGAGGATGGTGTTGAAAACCCGTGCATTTAAAATTTTGGGAATTAGACAGCATTGGAATCAATGTAAATGAAGGGAAAAACCAGAAAAATTCTTTTACTCAGGAACAGTACCTGAGAGATGTAAAATTTGAATCTTGACAATACTGGGTGCGACTTTAGTGGAGACTGAACTATCCAGAATTGCGCACTAATTACAGAATGGCATATGGCCAAGTAAAGCCTCATCTCTGCGAACTGAGTAACTCACCAAAATTATTGACTGCCTCTAATGATATAATTACTGAACAATTAAATAATAAATTTATAGAGGAGGTACCTCCTGAGCAACCCAAAACTTATGGTCACTATTTCCCACATCACGGAGTGAAGACCACTCCTCTCAGAATTGTGTTAAATTGTAGTGCCAGGAGTAACAAAAGTGTACCTAGTTTAAATCAGTGTTTGATGACAGGTCCGTCGTTGACGGAAAAAATAGGAGATATAGTATTATTAAATTTCATGGTGAAGAATTATGCCTTTACGACTGGCATAATTAAAGCGTGGCTTTACAAGAGGCTGACGAGGATTGTACCCTCTTCTTATGGCCTGAGAATTCTAGTGACCCACTTAGCCCTCTGAAAACCTTTTGCTTTAGGAGAGTATTATTTGGTGCTACCTCCAAGTGACGATAAATGCACATCTTAAAAGTACGGGAAATCCAATGAGTAAAGTAATGAGTAAACAACTGTATGTGGACAATTTCCTGGGTGTGACGTCAACTGAAGAGGAACTGTTGATGACATGGAGAGGCTAATAAAACAATGCAAAGTGCAATATGCCTCTGAGGGAATGGAACAGTAATTCATCCAAATTAAAAGGCAAAATAAATAAATATTACACTGTAGATGAAGTACCTAAATGTAGTAATGAATTGGGATTATCTTGGGATACTGAGAGATTTGTTAATGTTAAAACCTAATAATTACAGTATGCCCAATAAATTAAACAAGAGAGTTTTGCTTGCTGAAGGTTCCAAATGTTTTGATCCACTAGGCTTAGTGTCAACCCTTACTATAAGAGGGAAATTGTTAATATAAGGAGCATGGAAGCTTAAATGTGCTAGAGATGAAACTCTACCTGAGGAATTCATTAACAGGTGAGAAGGATTAATTGGTGATGATGAAAAAATTCCAGTGTTGGAGATCCCATGCTAGATGGCCAATCCAGATGGGAAAAATATGCACCGCATTTTTTGCGATGCTTCAAAATTGGCGTATGGAGCAATCGCTTACCTTCAATGTAATAGTGTTATTTCTCTTGTTACATCTAAGGCTAAATTAAATCACGTACCTTAACTCAGCTGGAATCAACAGCCATTTATGTAGGTGTCAAAATTTGCTAATTATATAAGAAATAATTTTCAGAAGATAAATATTAAGGACCTGTAATTTGGTCTGATAATGAGGTATCTTTACAATGGGTTTGTAATGGAAATAGTAAAATTGTGTATGTACAAAACAGAGTCGCTGAAATTAATCAGATGCAAGAGAAATATAATAGGTTGGGTCAACATATGTTAACATTTAATCATATACCTGATGAGGAGAATCCAGCTGATTTATTGTCTCAAGGTTTATCTTATGATAAATTTATAAATGCTGTATCATGGTTTAAAGGACCGTTCTGGTTGGTAAAAAAAGTTAATTGGCCTGTACGAAAGGCGCATATTGCTCCTGTTGAAATTACTGTGACTATCGCTCCAATAGTTTGTCCCACCTTAGCCATTGATATAAACAGGTATTCTTCTTTGCCCAAACTAATCAATGTAAGTAAGTTGTTTAAATTTCTAACCAAAATGAACATCTCATATAATTTCTCACATCCTCTTGAATATTGGATACAGAGGGCACAAGAAGAAATTTTTGGAGATGACTGAAAGAAAATTTTTGAAAGGTTCCATAGGTAGGTTACAAAATGCTGAATTTGGTGATTATACTAAACACCTATCTTACTGCCCAAAACTCATCATCTAACAATTTTGCTTGTTATAAATGCCCATAAAAATGTAGTGTATGGTTGGGGTACAAGATAACTTAAATTGTATGAGGGAAACTTTCCGGATTTCACAAGGAATGCAAAGTGTAAAAAGTGTTATTAAATCTTGTGTAATATGTCACCCTGTGGATGCCAGATCCTATATGTACCCAAGTTCTCCACCATTGCCAAAGGAACGTGTACAATTAGTGAAATAATTTGATGTAACAAGTATAGACTATAGTAGTCCAATCATTTTAACAGGTACTTCAGATGGCGTTCCACTAAAAGTGTATCTGTGCTTGTTCACTTGTACTGCTACTAGGGCAGTTTATTTAGGAGTGGCTCAGGACTTGACTGCAGAACAGTTTATACAGCTGTTTCGAAAATTTGCAGCTAGGAGATCCTGTCCAAGATTGATGATTTCGGATAATGCCACCAATTTTTTAACAGGAGCTCAACACTTGATAGAATTAAATTAGAGCAACGATGTTCAATCTCTGTTAACCCAGCGAGGATGTACCTGGAAGTTTATTACTCTTAGAGCCCAGTGACAGGGTAGGGGGGCTGTACGAAACACTGATAGGCACAGTGAAGAGGTGTCTCTGTAAAGTACTACACCGGAAGAACATTAATTTGGACGAATTCAGTGCAGTGTTGGGGGAGGCGGGGGGAAACGAATAAATAATCGGCTCTCTCGTACATGAGTGACACACTGATGAGTGTATTAAAACCTTCTACTTAATATGTGGAAGGACACTGGAAGCTGGGCCCCCGTCTATAGAAAATAATCCTGAAGAAAGTGATGAAGATTACAATGATACAAACAGTGTTTTTGGTGATAAATTTAAAAAAAGTTAAAGTAAAATTGATCATTATATAAAATTTCATATGTCGTGCCGATAGGCAGAATTTGCGATCTTGGGTTAAAAAAGCAAAACCTCATCTTGCAATATAGGACAAGTAAAAATATGTGTATACAATAATCCGCCAAAATCATCTGAAAACCCCAACGAAAAAAATATATTTCACTGTTTTTTTTTTAGTACTAAATTATTGTAAACGTATTTAAAATATATTTACTTTGGGTTGGCTAAAATATATTGTTCTTGTTATAATAAGGTTTAGGTAAGTTTTTCTAAGATTCTTTTGGTGCAAAAATTAAAAATTTTTTGCATTAAACATAATGAAAAAATTACCTTAAAACGCATAAGGAAAAAATTCCCGAAAGGACCCTTAATTATAAATTGTTCTTGCTAAATTTATCAGTTTTAATATTCGGTTTGGACATTATATATATATTAAATATAATATATATTAATATATATATATATATATATATAATATATATATATATTAAATATATATAATTATAATATATATATATATATATTATAATATATTGCCGAATATTGTAAAACTGGCCAATACAAAACTCATTTAAAATAATTTTTTAAAACTTTTATACTTTAAAATTATATTTTATTAATTATATAAAATTTAAATTTGCCAAAGGAATAAAAACTTCCAACTTAAAACCAAACAATTATTTCCTCCCCAAAAATATTAATTGTTCTATATCAACCACAAGATATATATTTTTTATCAGATGATTTAAATATTCCTACCAAATTTTCACCCTAAGGCAAAAAACTTTCTTTTTTAACCAGAGCAATTTTGCCTACGCCAAAAAATTTCATTTTAAAATCTTCAATTGAACCCCATTTAAATTTAAGTCCTAAAATTCAACCGTATAAAATATATTTTTTTTGTTGTTTAAAAAATTATTT
>NC_069489.1:7507460-7522460 GCF_026875155.1 Cherax quadricarinatus | reverse complement strand
GTTGCACCATCAAGTGCTGAACATTGAAGGGTTGTTACTAAGATGTTGCACCATCAACTACTGAACATTGAAGGGTTGTTACTAAGATGTTGCACAATCAACTACTGAACATTGAAGGGTTGTTACTAAGATGTTGCACCATCAACTACTGAGCATTGAAGGGTTGTTACTAAGATGTTGCACAATCAACTACTGAACATTGAAGGGTTGTTACTAAGATGTTGCACCATCAACTACTGAGCATTGAAGGGTTGTTACTAAGATGTTGCACCATCAACTACTGATCATTGAAGGGTTGTTACTAAGATGTTGCACCATCAACTACTGAACATTGAAGGGTTGTTACTAAGATGTTGCACCATCAACTACTCAACATTGAAGAGTTGTTGCTCAGATGTTGCACCATCAACTACTCAACCTTGAAGGGTTGTAACTAGGATGTGGCACCATCAACTACTCAACGTGGAAGGGTTGTTACTAAGACGCTGCACCATCAACTACTGAACATTGAAGGGTTGTTACTCAGATGTTGCACCATCAACTACTTAACATAGAAGGGTTGTAACTAGGATGTGGTACCATCAACTACTCAACGTGGAAGGGTTGTTACTAAGACGCTGCACCATCAACTACTGAACATTGAAGGGTTGTTACTAGGATGTTGCACAATCAACTACTGAACATTGGAGGGTTGTTCTAGGATGTTGCACAATCAACTACTGAACATTGGAGGGTTGTTACTAAGATGTTGCACCAACAACTACTCAACATTGAAGGGTTGTTACTCAGATGTTGCACCATCAACTCCTGAACATTGAAGGGTTGTTACTAAGATGTTGCTCCATCAACTACTGAACATTGAAGGATTGTTACTAAGATGTTGCACCATCAACTACTCAACATTGAAGGGTTTTTACTCAGATGTTGCACCATCAACTACTGAACATTGAAGGGTTGTTACTAAGATGTTGCACCATCAACTACTCAACATTGAAGGGTTGTTACTAAGATGTTGCACCATCAACTACTGAACATTGAAGGGTTGTTACTAAGATGTTGCACCATCAACTACTCAACATTGAAGAGTTGTTGCTCAGATGTTGCACCATCAACTACTCAACCTTGAAGGGTTGTTACTAAGATGTTGCACCACCAACTACTCAACATTGAAGGGTTGTTACTAAGATGTTGCACCACCAACTACTCAACATTGAAGGGTTGTTACTAAGATGTTGCACCATCAACTACTCAACATTGAAGAGTTGTTGCTCAGATGTTGCACCATCAACTACTCAACCTTGAAGGGTTGTTACTAAGATGTTGCACCACCAACTACTCAACATTGAAGGGTTGTTACTAAGATGTTGCACCATCAACTACAGAACATTGGAGGGTTGTTGCTCAGATGTTGCACCATCAACTACTGAACATTGAAGGGTTGTTACTAAGATGTTGCACCATCAACTACGAACATTGAAGGTTGTTACTAAGATGTTGCACCACCAACTACTCAACATTGAAGGGTTTGTTACTAAGATGTTTGCACCATCAACTACTCAACATTGGAGGTTGTTACTAAGATGTTGCACCATCAACTACTGAACATTGAAGGGTTGTTACTCAGATGTTGCACCATCAACTACTGAACATTGAAGGGTTGTTACTAAGATGTTGCACCATCAACTACTGAACATTGAAGGGTTGTTACTAAGATGTTGCACCATCAACTACTGAACATTGAAGGGTTGTTACTAAAGATGTTGCACCATCAACTACTGAACATTGAAGGGTTGTTACTAAGATGTTGCACCACCAACTACTCAACATTGAAGGGTTGTTACTAAGATGTTGCACCATCAACTACTGAACATTGAAAGGTTGTTACTAAGAGTTGCACATCAACTACTGAACAATTGAAGGGTTGTTACTAAGATGTTGCACCATCAACTACTCAACATTGAAGGTTGTTACTGAGATGTTGCACCATCAACTACTCAACATTGAAGGTTTTACTAAGAATGTTGCACCATCAACTACTCAACATTGAAGGGTTGTTACTGAGATGTTGCACCATCAACTACTCAACATTGAAGGGTTGTTACCAAGATGTTGTACCATCAACTACTGAACATTGAAGGGTTGTTACTAAGATTGTTGCCCATCAACTACTGAACATTGAAGGTTTACTAAGATGTTGCACCATCAACTACTGAACATTGAAGGGTTGTTACTAAGATGTTGCACCATCAACTACTCAACATTGAAGGGTTGTTACTAAGATGTTGCACCATCAACTACTGAACATTGAAGGGTTGTTACTAAGATGTTGCACCATCAACTACTGAACATTGAAGGGTTGTTACTAAGATGTTGCACCATCAACTACTGAACATTGAAGGGTTGTTACTCAGATGTTGCACCATCAACTACTGAACATTGGAGGGTTGTTACTAAGATGTTGCACCATCAACTACTGAACATTGAAGGGTTGTTACTAAGATGTTGCACCATCAACTACTGAACATTGGAGGGTTGTTACTAAGATGTTGCACCATCAACTACTGAACATTGAAGGGTTGTTACTAAGATGTTGCACCATCAACTACAGAACATTGGAGGGTTGTTGCTCAGATGTTGCACCATCAACTACTGAACATTGGAGGGTTGTTACTAAGATGTTGCACCATCAACTACTCAACATTGAAGGGTTGTTACTCAGATGTTGCACCATCAACTACTCAACATTGAAGGGTTGTTACTAAGATGTTGCACCATCAACTACTCAACATTGAAGGGTTGTTACTCAGATGTTGCACCATCAATTACTCAACACTGGAAGGTTGAATATAATCACACATCACTTTCGGAAATTATTGCACAAAAAGCAGCATTTAATGTTTTCTTATTTATTCAAAGAAAAAAGAAATTGGAACTAACACGAGCCAAATTCAGTCCAAAATTTTCCCTAAATAAGTTTAACCAGCTTTTAAGAGAATAAGAAAGTAAGTTTTATGTAAGTTTTAAGAACTTGATCTTAAGTTCATCAGATTCTATGGTCACATAAGAGAACATTACGTTGATTTAACCCGAGGAGAACCAAATATATTCACACTGTCAACATTTGATCAATAAAACTGATTTCTTACATTTTTTAAGAATGTTGTTTCCTTTGAGAAAAACACATCACGACTTATAATAAAAAGTTAAACAGACGTGGCATTTTCCAGTTTTTGTGGTGAATCCCCAAACAATGTGTTTACTCAACCTAACCTAACCTAAATTAACCTAACTTAACCTTACCTAACCTAACCCAACCTAACTTAAATTAACCTAACCTAACCCAACCTAACCTAACCTAAATTAACCAAACATAACCTAACCTAACCTAACCCAACCTAACTTAACCTAACCTAACCTAACCCAACCTAACCTAACCTAAATTAACCTAACATAACCTAACCTAACCTAACCCAACCTAACTTAACCTAACCTAACCTAACCCAACCTAACCTAACCTAAATTAACCTAACTTAACCTAACCTAACCTAACCCAACCTAACCTATCTTAACCTAACCTAACCTAACCCAACCTAACCTAACTTAACCTAACCTTACCTAACCTAACCTAACTTAACCTAACCTAACCTAACCCAACCTAACCTAACCTAACCTAACCCAACCTAACCTAACTTAACCTAACCTAACCTAACCAAACCTAACCAAACTTAACCTAACCTTACCTAACCCATCCTAACTTAACCTAACCTAACCTAACCAACCTAACGTAACCTAAATTAACCTAACTTAACCTAACCTAACCTAACCTAACCTAACCTTACCTAACCTAACTTAACCTAACCTAACCTAACCTAACCTAACCTAACCTAACTTAACCTAACGTAACTTAACCATAACCTAACCCACCTGAACTAACGTAATCTAAAATAGCCTTACATAACCTAACCTAACCTAACCTAACCTAACCTAACCTAACCTAATTTAACCTAACCTAACCTAATCTAACCCAAACCCGAACTAACCTAATCTAACCTACCCTTACCTAACCTAACCTATCCTAACCAAACCAAACCTAACCTAACCTAACCCAACCTAAACCTAACTTAACTTAACCTAACCCAACCTGAACTAACCTAATCTAACCTACCCTTACCTAACCTAACCTATCCTAACCTAACAAAACCTAACCTAACCTAACCCAACCTAACCTAACTTAACCTATCCCCCAAACCCGAACAAATAATCAACCCACCTTACATAACCAACCAACCAACCCAACCTAACCTAACCTAATCTAATCTAACCAAAACCCAACCAACCAAACCCAACCTAACTAACCTAATCTAATACCCTTTAATAATTAATAAAAAATTTTTAATCTAATCAAACCTAACCTAAACCCCACCTAACCTACAACCTAACCAAAAACCCAACCCAACTAAACCTAATCTAACCTACCCCAAAATACCAAAAACCCAATAGCCTACCCAACCTAACACCAATCAACCTACCCTTTCCTAAAAACCAACCTAAACCCAACCTAACCTAACCAACCTAACTTTAACCTAAACCCAAACCAAACCAACTAACCAACTTAAACCAACCCAACCTAACCAAACCAAACCCAACCTAACCAAACCTAATCTAAACCCATTTAAACCCCCATTCATTTTTACTGAAAGTATCACCTTTAAATTTTGCTATTCACCCTTTTTTTTTTTTAAAACACAGGGGCATACAGCGCTTGTGTAATGGAATCATTTAAATTTTATCCCAAAAAAAAGAAGAGGGTAAAATCCCGTTTTTGGGTCAAAACACCCCATAAAACAAGGGACAATCATGCAATAAGGGAAAAAATTTTACTTTACCATTTTAGATTAATAAATAATAATAATAACAATAATAAAAAAAAATAATAATAATAATAAAATAATAAAGAAATAATAATAATATAATATTAATAAAATAATTAAAAATAATAATAATAAAAATAATAATAATAAATTAACAAAATAATAAAAATAAAAATAATAATAATAATAATAAAAATAATAATAATAAAAATTTAATAATAACAATAATAATATAATAATAATATAATAAATAATAATATTAATAATAATAACAAAATAATAATAATAATAATAATAATAATATTAATTATTTTAAAAATAATAAAAAATAATAAAAAATAAAAAATAATAAAAATAATAATAAAAAAATAATAATAAAAAGAAAAATAATAATAATAATAAAAAAATAAAAATTTAAAAATAATAATAAAAATAAAACAATAATAATAATAATAATAAAAATATAATAATAAAAAATAAAATAATAATAATAATATTATTTTAATAATAATAAATTTAAAAAAAAAAATAATAATAATATTTAAAAAAAATAAAAATAATAATAAAATAAATAATAAAAAAAAATTTAAAAAAATAATAATAATAATAATAAAAAATTAATAATAATAATAATAATAAAAAATAAAAATTTAATAATAATTTTAAAAATTTTTTTTTTTTTTTTTTTTTTTTTTTTAATTTAAAAAAAAAATTTTTTTTTTTTTAAAAATTTAAAAATAAAAATTAATATAATATTTAAAAATTTTTAAAAAAAATAAAAATTTAAATTATAATAATAATAAAATAATTAAATAATAATAAAAATAAAATAATAAAAAAATAATAATAAATAATAATAATTAATTTTTAAAATTTTAATAATAATAATAAAAAATTTTAAAATAAAATAAAAATAATAATAAAATTTTAAAAAAATTTAAAATAATAATAAAAAAAATAATTAATAAAAAAATAATAATAATAAATAATAAAAAAATAATAAAATAATAATAAAAATTTCAGCAAAAAAATAATAAAAAATAATAATAATATCATATTTACTACCATTTCAAAGAAAAAGGTATAAAACCCAAACAGCTGACATCAATGACATAACTATTTTAAAAGAAATCTGCTTGTTTTTGCCCCGAGGGATTTCCGGCAAATAAGGGCAGTGTCCCCGGGGTGTGACCCACACCATCAACTAACCCCCCATGATGTGACCCACACTTTCAATTAAAAACCCAGGGTGTGACCCACACCACTCAACTAACACCCGGATGTGACCCCCACCACTCAAATAACACCAGGAAATTTTACCCACACCACTCAAATAAAACCCAGGATGGGGACCCACATAACTCAAATAACAACCCGGATGGACCCCCACTACTCAAAATAACACCCAGGATTTTTTTGACCCCACCCTCCCCAACTAACACCCCCGGATGTGACCCACACCCCTCAATAACCCCCCAGGGGTGGCCCCCCACCAATCAACTAACACCCAGGATGTGACCCCCCACCACTCCAAATAAAAACCCCGGATGCGACCCCCCACCACTCAACTAACACCCATTTTGGGGACCCACACTACTCAACTAAAAACCCAGGATGTGCCCACAACCCTCAAAATAACCCCCAGGATGTGACCCCCACTACTCAAAATAACACCCAGGGTGCCCCAAAACCACTCAACTAAACCCAGGATGGACCCATATACTCCCAACCCAAACCCAGGTTGACCCACACCACTCAACTACCACCCAGGGTGTGAAACCCCCACCACTCAAACTAACACCCAGGGTTGATTTCCCCCCCACTCAACTAACACCCAGGTGTGACCCACAAACCTCAACTAACACCCAGGTGTGACCCACACAAATCACTAAAAACCCAATGTACCCACACCATTCAACTAAAAAACCCAGGATGTGGGCCCACACCACTCAATAACACCCCAAAGTACCCCCCAAACCCCCAATTTAAAACCCCCGGATGTGACCCCCACCAAAATCAACTAACACCCAGGGGTGACCCCCACCATTCAAATAACACCCCCGGATATACCCCACACCATTCAAATAACACCCCGGATGTGACCCCAAACCATCAAAATAAAACCCAGGATGTGCCCACACCACTCAACTAACCCCAGGGTGACCCCCATTACTCAACAAAAACCCGGATGTGACCCAAACCACTCAACTAACCCCCCAGGAGGGACCCCCCCCCACTCAACTAACACCCAGGAAAGTGACCCACACCCCTCAACTAACACCCCGGGTGTAACCCCAAAAACCATCAACTAACACCCAGGAAGTGACCCCCACCACTAACTAACACCCAGGGTGTGACCCACACCACCAAAATAAAACCCAGGTGTACCCCCACCCCTTCAAAATTTTCACCCAGGATTTTGACCCACACCAATTTAACTAACACCCAGGATGTGACCAACACCAAATCAACAACACCCCGGATTTTGCCCCCCACACTTTAACAAAAAACCCAAGGAGTGACCCCCCACCCCTCAACTAAAAACCCAGGGTGTGACCCCCACCCTCAAAATAATACCCAGGGTTTGGGGCCCACACCCCTCAACAACACCCAGGGTGGACCCACACCACTCAACCAAACCCCCCAGGGTGTGGGGCCCACACCACTCAAATAACCCCCCAGGGGTGTGTCCACACCACTCAACAAAAACCCGGATGTGACCCCAATACCAAATAAACCCAGGATTGACCCACACCACTCAAATAAAAACCCAGGGTTTTACCCACACCACTCAAATAACACCCCGGATGTGACCACCCACCAACTAACACCCCGGATGTGACCCACACCATTCAACTAACACCCCGGGATATGACCCACACCATTCAAAATAAAACCCCCCCAGGATGTGACCAACACCAACAAAAATAACAAACCCCGGAAATTTTACCCACACCATCAACTAACACCCAGGATGTGACCCACATTCTAACTAAAACCCCGGATTGACCCACACCACTCCAAAAACACCCAGGAGTGGGCCCACACCACTCAACTAACACCCAGGATGTGACCCACACCACTCAACTAACACCCAAGTGACCCACACCCTCAACTAACACCCAGGGGTGTGAACCCCCACCACCAAACAAAAACCCCGGAGTGAAACCCAAAACCCCCCTCAACTAAAACCCAAGGGTGTTTTTCCCCAAACCCTTCAACAAAAACCCCGGAAAAAGACCCCACCATTCAACTAACCCCGGATTGACCAACACCACCCCAACTAACACCCAGGATGTGACCCCCAACCAAACAAAACCCAGGGGGTGACCCACAACCCCCTCAACAACAAACCCGGATGTACCCCCCCCACTTTTCAACCCAATACCCAGGATGTGACCCACACCCCTCAACTAACACCCAGGATGGACCCCCAAACCCCTCAACTAAAACCCCGGGTGTTTCCCACACCACTCAAAATAACACCCCCGGATGTGACCCACACCAACAAAAAACACCCAGGAAGTGACCCACCCACCTTTAAAAAACACCCAGGATGTGACCCCCCCCATTCAACTAAAAACCCAGGAAATTTTATCCCCCACCACTCAAAATAAAAACCCAGGAGTGGGCCCACACCACTCAACTAACACCCCCGGATGTGAACCCCCCACCATTCAACAAAAACCCCCGGAATTTACCCACACCCTCAACTAAAAACCCAGGGTGCCCACCCCACCATTCAACTAACACCCCGGATGCGACCCCAAACCCCCCTCCCCCCAAAAAACCCCCCAGAATTGACCCCCAACATTCAAATAACACCCGGGTGCGACCCCCCACCACTCAAATAACAAACCCCGGGTCGACCCACAACATTCAACTAACACCCCAGGTTGGGGACCCAACCATCAACTAAACCCCCCGGATGCGACCCAACTATTCAAAAAAACACCAGGGCGACCCACACCCCTCCAAATTTAAAAACCCAGGATGCGACCCACACTATTCAACTAACACCCCGGATGCATCCACACCACTTTAACTAAACCCAATACCCTTTTTTTTGAAGGAATAAAAAGAGACAACAGGTTTTAAAGAAAAAAGCTCAATGTTTCCCCCCACACGGAAACGAACCCCGAAACCCCGCCGTGGGAAGCAAGACTTCACCCCCGGGGCCCCAGGACTCGGGGTTTAAAACCTTTTAAATATTTCCCCTTTTTTATAATTTAAAACCTCGCCGTTGGGAAAAACAAGAGCTTCAACCACCGGGCCAAAAAGAGCTCGGGGGTTAAAAAATCTTTTTAAAAATTCCAGGTTTTTTATAATTTTAAAACCTCCCGTGGGGGAAACAAGAGCTTCAACCACCCGGGGCCCCAAGAGGGGTTTGGGGGGGGTTTTAAAAATCTTTTTAAAAATTTCCCGGTTTCTTTTAAAAAAAAGACCTCCCCCCGTGGGGGAAACAAAAGGGTTCAACCACCGGGGGACAAGAAAGGGGGGTTTTGGAGGTTTAAAACCTTTTAAAAAATTTTTGGTTTTTTTATAATTTGAAACCCCGCCGTGGGAAGGGGAAAAGGGTTCACCACCCCCCCCACCCAAAAGCTCGGGGGTTAAAACCTCTTTTTAAAAATTCCCGGTTTCTTTTTAAAATTAAAACCTCGCCCTGGGGGAAAACAAAGCTTCAACCCCCGGGCCACCCCCAAAAGGTCGGAGATTAAAGCTCTTTTAAATATTCCAGGTTTCTTATAATTTTAAAACCTCGCCGTGGGGAAACAAGAGCTTCAACCCCCCGGGGGGGAAAAGAGCCGGAGGGGTTTTAAAACTCTTTTAAAAATTCCAGGTTTCTTTTTAATTAAACCTCGCCGTGGGAAGCAAAAAGCTTCAACCCCCCGGGGCCCCAAAAACTCGGGGGTTAAACTCTTTTAAAATTCCCGGTTTTTTTAAATTTAAAACCCCCGCCGTGGGAAGCAAGGCTTCAGCCACCGGGGGCCCCAAGACTCGGGGGTTAAAGCCTTTTTTAAAAATTCCCGGTTTCCCAAAATTAAAAAAAACCCCGCCGTGGGAAGCAAAAGCTTTAACCCAACCCCGGGGCCCCAAAGGGTCCCGGGGGGTTAAAGCTCTTTTAAATATTCCAGGTTTCTTATAATTTAAAACCAAAAAGTGTTAAAATTTTTTAAGCAATCCCGACAAAAACCCGTATCAAAATTTTCACAACCCAAAAAAAATTTGTGAATAAAACCCCTGTTTCAAATTTTCCACTGTGTTTCCCGCCCCAAAGTTAAAAAGTTACTTGTACCCGCCATTAAACTGTTTTACGTGTTTCCCGACATGTAAACTGTCCCCTGTGGACCCGCACATGTAAACTGTCCAAATGGTTTCCCCCCACATGTAAACCCGTCCACTGGGACCCCCCCACATGTAAATTCCCCCTTGTTTCCCGCACATGTTTAAAATTGGCCCCTTGCACCCCACATGTAAACTGTCCACTTGGGACCCGCACATTAAACTGTCTACTGTGGAAAACCCCACTTTTAAAAAGTCCACTTGGGACCCGCACATGGGAAAAAAGTCTATGTGGGGCCCCCACATGTAAAAATGTCCACTGTTAAAAAGCAAAATGTAAACGTCCACTGTGGAACCCCCACAGTAAAAATGTCCAACCCGTGTACCCCACAGTAAAACCCGTCCACTGGGAACCCCCACATGTAAAAAGTCCACGTGTACCCGCCCCCGGGAAAATGTCTACTGTGGACCGAAAATTAAAAAACGTCCCCCTTTTGTACCCGCCCCCAAAGGGAAACTGTCTAACCCGTGGACCCCCCATGTAAACTGTCCACTGTGAACCCCCACATGGGAAAAATGTCCACGTGCCCCCCCAAATGGAAACGTCCCCCTGGGACCCCACTTTTAAACTGTCCCCTGTGGGCCCACACATTTAAATTATACTCTTGGACCCCACCTGTAAATATGTTCACTGGGACCCACACATGTAAATTGTCCACTGGGACCCACACTTGTAAATTGTCCACTGGAGCACACATGTGCAAATTGTCCACTTGGACCCACACACATAAATTGTCCACTGGGAATAACACATGTAAATTGTGCACTGGGACCCACATATGTAAACTGTCCACTATGGACCCATACGTGTAAATTATCCACTGGGACCCACATATGTAAATTGTCCAATGAAACCAACACATGTAAATTGTCCACTGGGACCCACACATGTAAATTGTCAACTGGAGCCCACACATGTAAATTTTACACTGGGACATACACATCTAAATTGTCCACTTGAGCGCACACATGTAAATTGTCCACTTGAACGCAAACATGTAAATTGTCCTCTGGGACCCACACATGTAAATTGTCCACTGGGACCCACACATGAAAATTGTCCACATGGACCCACACATGTAAACTGTCCACTCTGAACCCACACATGTAAATTATCCACTTGGACCCACATATGTAAATTGTCCACTGGGACCCACACAAGTAAATTGCCCGCTGGGGCCAACACATGTAAATTGTCCAATGGAGTCCACACATATAAATTGTCCACTAGGACCCACACACGTAAATTGTCCACAGTTAACCCACACATGAAAATTGTCCACTGGAGGCCACACATGTAAATTGTCCACAGAGACCCACACATGTAAATTATCCACTGGGACCCACACATATAAATTGTCCACTGGGACTCACACAAGTGAATTGTCCACTGGGACCAACACATGCAAATTGTCCACTGGAGGCCACATATTCAAATTGTCCACTGGGACCCACACAAGTAAATTGTCCACTGGAGCCCACATATATAAGTTGTCCACTAGGACCCACACATGTAAATTGTCCACTGTGAACCCACACATGAAAATTGTCCACTGGAGTGCACACATGTAAATTGTCCACAGGGACCTACACATGTAAATTGTCCAATGGGACCCACACATGTAAACTGTCCACTGGAGCCCACACATGTAAATTATCCACTGGGACCTACATATTAAAACCGTCCACATGAGGCACACATGTAAATTGTCCACTGAGACCAACACATGTAAATTGTCCACTAGGACCCACACATGTAAATTGTCCACTGGGTACCACATATATAAATTGTCCAATGTGACCCACACATACAAATTGTCCACTAAATCCCACACATGAGAATTGTCCTTGGGACACACACAAGAAAATTGTCCACTGGGACCAACACATGTAAATTGTCCACTGGAGCCCACACATATAAATTGTCCACTGGGACCCACACATGTAAATTGTCCACTGGGACCCCACACATGAAAATTGTCAACTGGAGTCCACACATGTAAATATTGCACTGGAGACACACATGAAAATTGTCCAAAGGGACCCACACATGTAAATTGTCCACTGGAGCCAACACATGAAAATTGTTCTCTTGGTCCATCACATGAAAACTGTCCACTGGGACCCACACATGTAAATTGTCCTCTGGGACCCTCACATGTAAATTGCCCACTGGGACACACACATGTAAATTGTCCTCTGGGACCCACACATGTAAATTGTCCTCTGGGAACCACACATGAAAATTGTCCACTGGGACCCACTCATGTAAATTGTACTCTTCGACCTACACTTGGAAATTGTCCACTTGAACCCACACTTGAAAATTGTCAACTGGCACCCACACATGTAAATTGTCCTCTGAGACCCACACATGAAAATTGTACTCTGGGACCCACACATGAAAATTGTACTCTGGGACAAAAACATGTAAATTGTCCTCTGGGTCCCACACATGAAAATTGTACTCTGGGACCCCCAAATGAAAATTGTCCTGTGGGACCCACACATGTAAATTGTCCTCTGGGACCCACACATGAAAATTGTCCTCAGGGGCCCAAACATAGAAATTGTCCTCTCGGACCCACATATGAAAATTGTCCTCTGGGATCCACACATGAAAATTGTCAACAGGGACCCAAACATGTAAATTGTCCTCTGGGACCCACAAATGAAAATTGTCCTGGGGGACCTACACATGAAAATTGTCCTCTGGGACCCACACATGAAAATTGTCCTCAGGGACCCACACATGTAAATTGTCCTCTTGGACCCACATATGAAAATTGTCCTCTGGGACCACACATGAAAATTGTCCACAGGGACCCACACATGTGAATTGTCCTTTGGGACCCACACATGAAAATTGTCCTTTGGGACCCACACGTAAATTGTCCTCTGGGAACCACACATGAAAATTGTCCTTTGGGACCCACACATAAAAATTGTCCTCTGGGACCCACACGTAAATTGTCCTCTGGGACCCACACATGAAAATTGTCCTGTGGGACCCACACATGTAAATTGTCCTCTGGGACCCACACATGAAAATTGTCCTCTGGGACCCAAACATGGAAATTGTCCTCTCGGACCCACATATGAAAATTGTCCTCTGGGATCCACACATGAAAATTGTCAACAGGGACCCACACATGTAAATTGTCCTCTGGAACCTACACATGAAAATTGTCCTCTGGGACCCACACATGAAAATTGTCATCAGGGACCCACACATGTAAATTGTCCTCTTGGACCCACATATGAAAATTGTCCTCTGGGAACACACATGAAAATTGTCCACAGGGACCCACACATGTGAATTGTCCTTTGGGACCCACACATGAAAATTGTCCTCTGGGACCCACACGTAAATTGTCCTCTGGGACCCACACATGAAAATTGTCCTATGGGACCCACACATAAAAATTGTACACCGGGACACACACAAGTAAATTGTCCTCTCGAACCCACATATGAAAATTGTCCTCTGGGACCCACACATGAAAATTGTCCTCAGGGACCCACACATGTAAATTGTTCTCTGGGACCCACACATGAAAATTGTCCTCTGGGACCCACACATGTAAATTGTCCTCTGGGACCCACGTATGAAAATTGTACTCTGGGACCCACACATGTAAATTGTCCACTGGGACCCTAACATGTAAATTGTCCAATGGGACCTACACATGTAAATAGTCGACTGGGACTCACACACGTAAACTGTCCACTGTAGACCCACACATTCAAATTATTCACATGGACCCACACATGTAAATTGTCCACTGGGACCCACAGATGCAAATTGTCCATTGGGACCGCACATGTAAATTGTCCCCTGGGACTCACACATGTAAATTGTCCACTGGGACCCACATATGTAAACCGTCCACTGTGGACCTACACATGTAAATTATCCAATGGGACCCACCCATGTAAATTATCCACTGGGACCGATACATTTAAATTATCCACTGGGACTCACACATGTAAATTGTCCAACAGGAACGACACATGTAAATTGTCCACTGGGACTCACATATGTAAACTGTCAATTTGAGCTCAAACATGTAAATTCTCCAATGGGACCCACACATGTAAATTGTCCACTGGGACCCACACATCTAAATTGTCCACTCGAGCCCACATATGTAAATTGTCCATTTGGATTCACACATGCAAATTGTCCACTAGGAACCGCATATGCAAATTGTCCACTAGGACCCACATATGTAAATTGTCCACTGGGACCCCTATATGTAAAATGTCCATTGTGGATCCTCACATGTAAATTATACACAGGGACCCACACATGTAAAATGTTCACTGGGACCCACACATGTAAATTGTCCACTTGGACCCACACTTGTAAATTGTCCACTGGAGCACATATGTGCAAATTGTCCACTGGGACCCACACACATAAATTGTCCCCTGGGACCAACACATGTAAATTGTGCACTGGGGCCCACACATGTAAACTGTCCACTATGGACCCACACGTGTAAATTGTCCACTGGGACATACACATCTAAATTGTCCACTTGAGCCCACTCATGTAAATTGTCCACTGTGATCCACACATGTAAATTGTCAACTAGGACCCACACATGTAAATTGTCCACTGGGACCACATATGTAAATTGTCCACTGAACCCAACACATGTAAATTGTCCACTGGGACCCACACATGTAAATTGTCAACTGCAGCCCACGCATGAAAAATTTTAATGGGGCATACACATCTAAAATTTTCCACTTGAGCCCACCCCAGTAATTGTCACTG
>NC_069489.1:7484081-7506960 GCF_026875155.1 Cherax quadricarinatus | reverse complement strand
ATTGCCCACGGGGGCCAACACATGAAAATTTTCCACGGAGCCCACACAGTAAATTGTCCACAAGGACCCACACAGAAAAATTGTCCACTGGGAACCCCACATAAAAATTTGTCCACTGGGGGCCACACTAAAAATTTGTCCAAAGGACCCACAATGTAAATTATTCACTGGGACCCACACATTTAATTGCCAGCGACCCCCACATGCAAATTGCCCTGGAGCCCACATAAAAATTTTCCACTGGAACCAACATTAAATTTCCCACTGTAAACACACCATTAAATTGTCCATTGATACAAACAGTAAATTGTCCAAGGGACCCACACAGTAAATTGCCCCAATTTGGACCCACACATGTAAACTTCCACGGAGCCCACACATTAAATTATCCACTGGGACCTACACATTAAACTGTCCACAGAGCACACATGTAAATTTTCCAAAAAACCCAAACATGTAAATTTGCCATTTGGGACCCACACAGTAAATTGCCCACTGAACCAACACATTAAAAATTTTCCACTGGGCCCCCAAAATTTTAAAATTTGTCCACTGGTCCACACATAAATTTTTTTTTCAATGGACCCAACATATAAATGCCCACTAATTTAAACACATAAATTGTCCAATGGCCCCACTGAAATGTCCTCTTCGACCCCCCCTTGGAAATTGTCCACTTGGACCCACACTTGAAAATTGTCAACGGCACCCACACATTTAAATTGTCCTCTGAACCCACACAAAAATTGTCCCTGGACCCCACATAAAATGTCACTGGCCCCCAAACTTTAAATTTGTCCTCTGGGACCCACACATAAAATTGTCCTCGGGGACCCACACATAAAATTGTTCACGGGGACCCAACTGAAATGTCCTCGGGGACCCACCATGAAAATTGTCCTCAGGGCCCAAACAGGGAAATTTGCCTCCGACCAATATAGAAAATTGTCCCTGGTCCCACATGAAAATTGTAAACAGGACCCCCAAAAAGTAATTGCCCTTTTGGGACCCACACATGAAAATTGTCCTAGGGGACCCACACATGGAAAATTGCCCGGGGACCCACACACGTAAATTGTCCTCTTGGCCCCCACATATAAAAATTGCCCTTGGGGCCCACACATAAAAATTTGTCCACAGGACCCACACATGTAAAATGTCCTCGTGACCCACATTAAAAAATTTTCCACTGGGACCCACACATGTAAATTGTCCTAGGGGGACCCACCATAAAAATTGCCCTCGGGGCCCACACAAAAATTGTACACGGGGAAAACACACATGTAAATTGTCCTATCGGACCCACATATAAAAATTTTGCCCTGGGCCCACACTAAAATTGTCCTCGGGGACCCACACATTAAATTGTCCCTGGGACCAACCAAAAATTGTCCTCGGGACCCACTCATGTAAATTGTCCTCGGGGCCCCCACACATGAAAATTGTCGACTTGGCACCACACAAAAATTGCCCTAGGGGACCACCATGGAATTGCCCCTCTGCAAACAAAACACTGAAAATTGTCCTCTGGCCCCACACATTTAAATTGTCCCGGGGACCCCACTGTAAATTGTCCTCTTGGACCCACACACGAAAATTGTCCATTGGGACCCACAGGGGTAAATTGTCCACGGGGCCAAACCCCATGAAATTTCCTTTGGGGCCACACTTTAAAATTGTCTACTTGGCCGACCAGGGAAATTGCCAGGGGGACCCAAAATGTAAATTGCCAGGGGGGCCCAACAATGTTGTCGACGGGGACTCACACAAGTAAACGTCCTGTAGACCCACACTTTAAAATTATTACAGGGACCCACCATGCAAATTGTCCATGGGACCCACAGATGAAAAATTGTCCATTGGACCGCACATGAAAATTTTCCCCGGGGACTCACACAGTAAATTGTCCACTGAAAACCCACAAATGTAAACCGTCCATTGGACCCCACTTAAATTATCCAATGGGACCCACCCTATAAATTATCCCGGGGACTATACTTTTAAAATTATCCACTGGAACCACACAGTAAATGTCCACTGGGACTCACATATGTAAACTTCAATTGGGCTCAAACAGTAAATTTCCAAGGGGACCCCAATGAAAATTTCCAGGGACCCACAAAACTAAATTATCCCCCGGCCCAAAAATGTAAATTGTCCTTTTGGATTCATACATGCAAATTTTCCAAGGAACCGCATATTAAATTGCCCACTGGGCCCCACCATGAAAAATTGCCACGGGGCCCCCCCATTTTTGTAAACTATCCATTTGGGGGACCCACACATGTAAATTATACACTAGGCCCTCATATTTTAAAATGTCACGGGGGACCCACATATGTAAATTGTCCCGGGGGGACCCACACTTGTAAATTTGTCCACGAACACATATGTGCAAATTGTCCATGGGACCCACACCATAAATTGTCCACTGGACCAACAAAAGAAATTGGCACGGGGGACCAACACATAAAAATGCCCACATGGCCCACACGTGTAAATTGCCCCACGGGGACATACAATCTAAATTGTCCAGTTGGCCCACACAGAAAAATTGTCCACTGATCCCACAGAAAATTGTAAACTAGACACACACATTAAATTGACGGGACCCACAATGTAAATTGTCCACTGAACCCAACATTGTAAATTGACGGGGACCCAAACATGAAATTTCAATGCAGCCCACACAGAAAACTGCCATTTTTGACTACAATCTAAATTTCCATTTTGAGCCCACACAAGTAAATTGCCATTTGGACCCAAACATAAAATTTGTCAACTAGGACCCACACATTAAATTGCCACTGGGACCCCACATGAAAATTGCCCCAAATGGAACACCATTAAACTGTCCACTCGGGACCACACATGTAAATTATCCACGGGGCCCCCCTATGAAAATTTGCCACGGGGGCCCCACACATGTAAATTGTCCACGGGGACCCACACAAGTAAATTTCCACTTTGGTCCAAACACAAAAAATTGCCACGGGAGCCCAAATTTTAAAATGTTCACGGGGACCCCAAAAGAAATTGTCCATGGACCAACTGAAAATGTCCACGGGACCAACAGAATTGCCCAAAGGGGAACCACTTTTAAATTTTCCCCAATGGGCCCAAATTAAATTTTTCCACTGGGAAAACCTACACATTAAAATGTAAAAGGGGGCAAAAATGAAATTCCTCCACTGAAGCCCACAATGTAAATGTCCATTTGGACCCAAAATTTTAAATTTTGTCCGGGTTCCAAACATAAAATTGTCCAATGGGACCCAAAAGAAAATTTCCCACTGGACCAACCCACATGAAAATTTTGTCCACTAAAACCCACACACAAAAATTGTCCAGGGACAAACATAAAAATTTGTCCCGGACCCCAGACATGAAAAATCCACTGGAAATCCCCCACAGTAAATGTCCTGGGACCACGAAAAAATTTTCCAAAGGGCCACAAAATGTAAATTGTCCACGGGACCCAAACATGAAAATTTTGTCCCGGGGACCCAACATGAAAATTGCCCATTTGGCCCCCATTAAAAGTCCCTGGGCCCCAACAATGAAAATTGTCCCTGGACCCTCACTGAAAATTGCCCACTGGACTCCAATTAAATTGTCCCTGGGACCCACACATGAAAATTGTCCTCGGGGACCCACAATGAAAATTGTCCATTTGACCCAACGAAAATTGTCCTTTGGCCCACACTTGGAAATTGCCACTTGGGGCCCACATTTGAAAATTGTAACTGGTACCCATCATGAAAATTGTCCTCTGGGACCCACCATAAAATTGTCCCTGGGCCCCACACATGAAAATTTTTACGGGAAAAAAAAAAATTTTCCATTTGGGAACCCACACATGTAAATTGTCCTCGGGGACCCCCACATGAAAATTGTCCTCTGGGACCCACACGAAAATTGCCCACTGGACCCCCCAAAAATTGTCCTCTGGGACCCATACAAAAAAATTTTCCCCCGGGGACCCAAACGTGAAAAAATTGTCCCTCGACCCACAAGAAAAAATTCCCCTTGGACCCCACACATAAAAAGTGCCCCACGGGGACCCACACGTAAATTGCCTCTGGAACCCCCCCACATGAAAAATTGTCCTTTGGGGGCCCCAAAACCATTAAATTTGTTCTTGGGAACACACATAAAAATTGTCCCGGGGATCCAAAACGGGGGAAATTTGCCCACTGGACCCAAATAAAATTGTTCCGGGGACCCACACATAAAATTGTACGGGGACCCACCATAAAAATTGTACACCGGGACAACACAGAAAATTGTCCAGGGACCCACATTGAAAATTGCCTCGGGGACCCACAATGAAAATTGCCCCTCGGGGACACACCATGAAATTGTCCTCTGGACCCACGCTGAAAATTTTTGCCCTGGGACCCACACATTAAATTTCCTCTGGCCCCCACACATAAAATTTGTCCCGGGGGACCCCACAGTAAATTGTCCCCTGGAAACAAATATGAAAATTCCCTGGGCCCCCACACATGAAAATTGTCCTCGGGGACCCAACATGTAAATTGCCCCCTCTGGGCCCCACAATGTAAATTGTCCTCTGGACCCACCAGGTAAATTGTCCAGGGGACCCCGCATGTATATTGTCCTTTGGGGACCCACACATTAAATTGTTATTTGGGCCCGAACATGTAAATTAAAAAACTGGGACCCTAACATGAAAATTTGCCCAAATGGCCCAACACATTAAAAATCGACGGGGATCACACATGTAAACTGCCCACTGTAGACCCACACTTAAAATTTAAACACTGGACCCACACAAGTAAATTGTCCACGGGGACCCACGATGAAAAATTTGTCCACTGGGACCCACATGTAAATTGCCCCCTTGGGACTCACCATATAAATTCCCCACGCGATCCCCATATTAATCCGTCCAATTTGGGGACCCCACAATAAATATCCAAGGGGACCCCCCAAAATGTAAATTTCCACTGGGACCGATAATTTTAAAATTCCAGTGGGACTCACACAGGTAAATGTCCAATAGGAACCCCCAAAGTAATTTGTCTCTGGGACTAAAATAGTAAACTTCAATTGGCTAAAAAGTAAATTCCCAATGGGACCCACACATGTAAATTGCCCACGGGGACCCACATCAAAATTTGTCCACTCAGCCCACACATGTAAATTGTCCATTTGGATTCACACTTTAAAATTTGCCCACTGGGAACCGCATTTTAAAAATTGTAAAACGGGACCATTATGAAAAACTGTCCTTGTGGATCACAGTAAATTATGCACTGGGACCCCACATGAAAATGTTCACTGGACCCAACTTAAAATTGTCCCGGGGCCCAACACTTAAAATTGTCCACGGGAGCACAATTGAAAATTGTCCAGGGACCCCACCATAAAATTGTCCACTGGCCAAACATGTAAAATTGTGCCGGGACCCACACAAAAAAACCTTCCACTAGGACCCACACGTGAAATTGTCCACGGGAATAAACACTAAATTGTCCACTTGAGCCCACACATGAAAATTTGTCCACTTTGATCCACACAGTAAATTGCAACTAGGACACACACAAGTAAATTGCCCTGGCCCCACATTTAAATTGTCCCTGAACCCAACATATGTAAATGTCCACTGGACCCCACATGTAAATTGTAACTCACCTAACATAAAAATTGTCCACTGGGCCATACACATCTAAATTGTCCACTTGAGCCCACACATGTAAATTGTCCACTGTGATCCACACATGTAAATTGTCAACTAGGACCCACACATGTAAATTGTCCACTGGGATCCACACATGAAAATTGTCCACATGGACACACACATGTAAACTGTCCACTCTGGACCCACACATGTAAATTATCCACTGGGACCCACATATGTAAATTGTCCACTGGGACCCACACATGTAAATTGTCCACTGGGACTCACACAAGTAAATTGTCCACTGGGTCCAACACATGAAAATTGTCCACTGGAGCCCACATATATAAATTGTCCACTGGGACCATCACAAGAAATTGTCCACTGGAGCCCACATATATAAATTATCCACTAGGACTCACACATGTAAATTGTCCACTGTGAACCCAGACATGAAAATTGTCCACTGGAGTCCACACATGCAAATTGTCCACAGGGACCCACACACGTAAATTGTCCAATGGGAACCACACATGTAAACTGTCCACTGGAGCCCACACATGTAAATTGTCCACTGGGACCTACACATTAAAACTGTCCACATGAGGCACACATGTAAATTCTCCACTGAAGCCCACATATGTAAATTGTCCACTTGGACCCACACATGTAAATTGCCCACTGGGACCAACACATGTAAATTGTCCACTAAGACCCACACATGTAAATTGTCCACTGGGTCCCACACATGTAAATTGTCCAATGTGACCCACACATAAAAAATTGTCAACTGGAGCCCACACATGAAAATTCTCCACTGAAACCCAAACATGAAAATTGTCCAATTGGACCCACACAAGAAAATTGTCCACTGGGACTAACACATGTAAATTGTCCACTGGAGCCCACACACATAAATTGTCCAATGGAACTCACACATGTAAATTGTCCACTGGGACCCCACACATGAAAATTATCCACTGGACTCATCTCATGTAAATAGTGCACTGGAGACACGCATGAACATTATTCAAAGGGACCCACACTTGCAAATTGTCCACTGGGACTCACAAATTTTAAATTGTCCACTGGAAACCCAACATGAAAATTGTCCATTTGGTTTCCACATAAAAATTGTCCACTGGGACCCACCCCGTAAATTGTCCCTGGACCCCACTTGAAAAATTTCCCACTGGGCCCACACATGTAAATTGCCATGGGACCCAAATTAAATTGTCCCTGGGCCCACACATGGAAAATTTCCTCCCAGTGTAATTCCCAACATGGAAAAATTGTCCAATGGACCCACAAGAAATTGTCCACTGGACTCACATGAAAATTTGTCCCTGAACCCACACAAAAATTGTTCAATGGGACTACAAACATGTAAATTGTCCCTGGACCCACACTTGAAAATTATTACCACCTGGAAAATTGTCAACCCCAATTAAAATTTTTCCCCCCAATGAAGTCTGGACACACATGAAAATGGGAAAAATTAAAGGGACCCACACATGAAATTGTCCCGGGGACCCAACATGAAAATTGCCCCTGGACCCACACATGAAAATTGTCCACTTGGTCCCACACATTAAAACTGTCCACTGGGACCCACACATGAAAATTGTCCTCCGGGACCCAAACGTGTAAATTGTCCTCTCGGACCCACATATGAAAATTGTCCTCTAGGACCCACACATGAAAAGTGTCCATAGGGATCCACACATGAAATTGTCCTCTGGGACCCACACATGACAATTGTTTTTTGGGACCCACACATGTAAATTGTTCTCTGGGAACCACACTTGGAAAATGTCCACTTGGACCCACACTTGAAAATTGTCAACTGGTACCCATACATGAAAATTGTCCTCTGAGACACACATATAAAAATTTGTCCTCGGGGCCCCCACACATTTAAATTTTCACGGGATAAATATATGAAAATTATCCACTTGGACCCACACATGTAAATTGTCCTCTGGGACCCACACATGAAAATTGTCCTCTGGGACCCACACATGAAAATTGTCCACTGGGACCCACACATGTAAATTGTCCTCTGGGACCCATACATGAAAATTGTCCTCAGGGACCCAAACGTGTAAATTGTCCTCTCGGACCCACATATGAAAATTGTCCTCTGGGACCCACACATGAAAAGTGTCCACAGGGACCCACACATGTAAATTGTTCTCTGGGAAGCACACATGAAAATTGTCCTCAGGGATCCAAACATGGAAATTGTCCACTCGGACCCACATATGAAAATTGTCTCCTGGGACACACACATGAAAATTGTCAACAGGGACCCACACATGTAAATTCTCCTCAGGGACCCACACATGAAAATTGTCCTCTGGGACCCACACATAAAAATTGTACACCGGGACACACACATGTAAATTGTCCTCTCGGACCCACATATGAAAATTGTCCTCTGGGAGCCACACATGAAAATTGTCCTCAGGGACACACACATGTAAATTGTCCTCTGGGACCCACGCATGAAAATTTTCCTCTGGGACCCACACATGTAAATTGTCCCCTGGGACCCACACATGAAAATTGTCGTCTGGGAACCACACATGAAAATTGTCCTCTGGGACCTACTCATGTAAATTGTCCTCTGGGACCCACATATGAAAATTGTCCTCTGGGAGCCACACATGAAAATTGTCCTCAGGGACACACACATGTAAATTGTCCTCTGGGACCCACGCATGAAAATTTTCCTCTGGGACCCACACATGTAAATTGTCCCCTGGGACCCACACATGAAAATTGTCCTCTGCGAACCACACATGAAAATTGTCCTCTGGGACCCACACATGTAAATTGTCCTCTGGGACCCACACATGTAAATTGTCCTCTGGGACCCACACATGTAAATTGTCCTCTCGGACCCACACAGGTAAATTGTCCACTGGGACCCACGCATGTAAATTGTCCATTGGGACCCACACATGTAAATTGTCTACTTGGACTGACACATGTAAATTGTAAACTGGGACCCTAACATGTAAACTGTCCAATGGGACCAACACATGTAAATAGTCGACTGGGACTCACACATGTAAACTGTCCACTGTAGACCCACACATTCAAATTATTCACATGGTCCCACACATGTAAATTGTCCACTGGGACCCACAGATGTAAATTGTCCACTGGGACCGCACATGTAAATTGTCCCCTGGGACTCACACGTGTAAATTCTCCACTGCGATCCACATATGTAATCCGTCCAATGTGGACCCACACATGTAAATTATCCAATGGGACCCACCCATGTAAATTATCCACTGGGACCGATACATTTAAATTATCCAGTGGGACTCACACATGTAAATAGTCCATTAGGAACCACACATGTAATTTGTCAACTGGGACTCACATATGTAAACTGTCAATTGGAGCTCAAACATGTAAATTCTCCAATGGGACCCACACATGTAAATTGTCCACTGGGACCCACACATCTAAATTGTCCACTCGAGCCCACACATGTAAATTGTCCATTTGGATTCACACATGTAAATTGTCCACTAGGAACCGCATATGTAAATTTTCCGCTAGGACCCACACATGTAAATTGTCCACTGGGACCCATATATGTAAACTGTCCATTGTGGATACACATGTAAATTATGCACTGGGACCCACACATGTAAAATGTTCACAGGGACCCACACATGTAAATTGTCCACTGGGACCAACACTTGTAAATTGTCCACTGGAGCACATATGTGCAAATTGTCCACTGGGACCCACACACATAAATTGTCCACTGGGACCAACACATGTAAATTGTGCACTGGGACCCACACATGAAAACTGTCCACTATGGACCCACACGTGTAAATTGTCCACTGGGACATAAACATCCAAATTGTCCACTTGAGCCCACACATGTAAATTGTCCACTGCGATCCACACATGTAAATTGTCAACTAGGACACACACATGTAAATTGTCCACTGGGACCCACATATGTAAATTGTCCACTGAACCCAACATATGTAAACTATCCACTGGGACCTACACATGTAAATTGTCAACTGCAGCCCACACATGTAAATTGTCCACTGGGCCATACACATCTAAATTGTCCACTTGAGCCCACACATGTAAATTGTCCACTGTGATCCACACATGAAAATTGTCCACATGGACACACACATGTAAACTGTCCACTCTGGACCCACACATGTAAATTGTCCACTGGGACCACACACAGTAAATAGGGGGGGGGGGGGGCGGGGTGTCCACTGGGACTCACACAAGTAAATTGTCCACTGTGTCAACACATGACAATTGTCCCACTGGAGCCCACATATAAAATTGTCCACTGGGAACCCACACAAGAAATTGTCCCTGAGCCCACATATATAAATTGTCCACTAGGACTCACACATGTAAATTGTCCACTGTGAACCCAGACATGAAAATTGTCCTCTGGGACCCACACATGAAAATTGTCAACAGGGACCCACACATGTAAATTGTCCTCTGGGACCCACACATGAAAATTGTCCTTTGGGACCCTCACATGTCAATTGTCCTCTGGGACCCACACATGAAAATTGTCCTCTGGGACCCACACATGAGAATTGTCCAAAAGGACCCACACATGTAAATTGTCCTCTTGGACCCACATATGAAAATTATTCACTGGGACCCACACATGAAAATTGTCCACATGGACCCACACATGTGAATTGTCCTCTGGGACCCACACATGAAAATTGTCCTCTGAGACCCACATGTGTAAATTGTCCTCTGGGACCCACACATGAAAAATGTCCTCTGGGACCCACACTTGAAAATTGTTCACCGGGACACACACATGTAAATAGTCGTCTCGGACCCACATATGAAAATTGTCCTCTGGGACCCACACATGAAAATTGTCCTTTGGGACCCACACATGTAAATTGTCCACAGGGACCCACACATGTAAATTATCCTCTGGGACCCACACATGTAAATTGTCCACTGGGACCCACACAAGTAAATTGTCCACTGGGACAAACAAATGAAAATTGTCCACTGGAGCCCACATATATAAATTGTCCACTGGGACCCACACAAGCAAATTGTCCACTGGAGCCTACATATATAAATTGTCCACTAGAACTCACACATGTAAATTGTCCACTGTGAACCCAGACATGAAAATTGTCCACTGTGATCCACATGTAAATTGTCCACAGGGACCCACACACGTAAATTGTCAAATGGGTACCACACATGTAAACTGTCCACTGGAGCCCACACATGTAAATTGTCCACTGGGACCTACACATTAAAACTGTTCACATGAGGCACACATGTAAATTGTCCACTGAAGCCCACATATGTAAATTGTCCACTTGGACCCTCATATGTAAATTGCCCACTGGGACCAACACATGTAAATTGTTCACTAGGACCCACACATGTAAATTGTCCACTGGGTCCCACACAAGTAAATTGTCCAATGTGACATACACATAAATTGTCCTCTAGAGCCCACACATGAAAATTGTCCACTGAATCCCACACATAAAAATTGTCCACTGGGACCAACACATGTAAATTGTCCACTGGAGCCCACACATATAAATTTTCCACTGGGACTCACACATGTAAATTGTCCACTGGGACCCCACACTTGAAAATTGTCCACTGGAGTCCACACATGTAAATAGTGCACTGGAGACACACATGAAAAATATCAAAAGGGACCCAAACATGTAAATTGTCCACTGGGACCCAAACATGTAAATTGTTCACTGGAGCCCACACATGAAAATTTTCCACTTGGTCCCTCACATGAAAACTGTCCACTGGGACCCACACATGTAAATTGTCCTCTGGGACCCTCACATGTAAATTGTCCACTGGGATCCACACATGTAAATTGTCCTCTGGGACCCTCACATGTAAATTGTCCTCTGGGACCCACACATGAAAATTGTCCACTGCGACCTACACATGTAAATTGTCCTCTTGGACCCACACTTGGAATTTGTCCACTTGGACCCACACTTGAAAATTGTCAACTGGTACCCACACATGAAAATTGTCCTCTGAGACCAATACATGAAAATTGTCCTCTGGGACCCACACATGAAAATTGCCCTCTGGGACCCACACATGAAAATTGTCCTCTGAGACCCACACATGAAAATTGTCCTCTGGGACCCACACATGAAAATTGTCCACTGGGACCCACACATGAAAATTGTACACTGGGACCCAGACATGTAAATTCTACTATGGGACCCTCACATGTAAATTGTTCACTGGGATCCATATATAAAAATTGTACACTTGGACCCACACATGTAAATTGTCCTCTGGGACCCACACATGAAAATTGTCCTCTGGGACCCACACATGAAAATTGTCCACTGGGACCCACACATGTAAATTGTACTCTGGGACCCACATATGAAAATTGTCCTCAGGGACCCAAACATGTAAATTGTCCTCTCGGACCCACATATGAAAATTGTCCTCTGGGACCTACACATGAAAATTGCCCTTTTTGGGCCCCCCACATGAAAATTTGTCCTCTGTAAACCCAAACACATAAAAATTGCCCTTATGGGACCCCAAACATGAAAATTTTGCCCTAAGGGACCCACACATGTAAATTGTCCTCTGGGCCCCTTTTTATAAAAAATTGTTCTCGGGACCCACACTTTGAAAATTGTCAAACCGGACCCACCCCTTTTCAATTGCCCTCGGGGGCCCCAAACAAAAAAAATTTTTCTTTTGGGACCCCACACATGAAAATTTTGCCCTTCTGGGACCCACACATGAAAATTGTCCTCGGGGACCCACAATGTATTTGTCAAACCGGGGGACACACAAAAGAAATTTTTGGTCCCTGGGCCCCCACATTTTAAAAATTTGTCCTCTGGGCCCCACAATGAAAATTTCCACAAGGACCCACACATGTAAAATTGCCCTCTGGGGCCCCAAACAAAAAAATTGTGCTCTGGGACCCACACATGTAAATTTTCCTTTTGGGACCCACAAAATAAAAATTGCCTCTGGGCCCCAACCCACTTTAATTTGTCAAACCGGGAAAACACACATGTATTTTCCTCTGGGACCCCATATAAAAATTGTCCTCGGGCCCCACACATAAAAAATTTCCACAAGGACCCCCCCACATTTTAAATTTGTCCTCTGGGGACCGACACAAAAAAAATTGTCCTCGGGGCCCCACACATGTAAATTGCCCCTCTGGGACCCCTTCACTTTAAAAAATTGTCGCGGGGGCCCCAAACACATAAAAAAATTGCCCCCCGGGCCCAAAAAACAGTAAATTGTCCCCCGGGGAAAACCCACACATGAAAATTGTCCTTGGGACCCCAATGTAAATTGTCCCGGGGACCCAAAACATGTAAATTGTCCTTTTGGGGAACCCACACATGTAAATTTTTCCTCTGCCCCCCCCAACATGTAAAGTGTCCACGGGAAAACACACAGTAATTGTCCATTTGGGACTTTAAAACATTTTAAATTGTCCTCTGGGACCCACCATTTTAAATTGCCCTTTGGGGACCCCACAAAACAAATTGTCCCCCGGGGGCCCACACTTTTGAAAAATTGCCCCTCTGGGACCCACAAAGAAAAATTTTGTCCCAAAAGGGACCCCACATGAAATTTTGCCTCTGGGCCCCCACATATAAAAAATTGTTCTCTGGGCCCCAACACATAAAATTTTTCTACGGGGACCCACCCCTTTTGAATTGTCCTCGGGGGCCCAAAGATAAAAATTGTGCTCTGGGCCCACACATTTTAAATTTTGTCCCCCTTGGGCCCCAAAACATGAAAATTGTCCTCTGGGCCCCCAAAATTGAATATTGTCTACCGGGCACACACAGGGAAATTTTTCCTTTCGGGAAACCCACACATGAAATTTGGTCCAAAAAGGACCACAACATAAAAATTTGTCCTCGGGGGAACCGACACAAAAAAAATTGCCTCGGGGGGAACCCACACATGAAAATTTGTCCTCTGGGCCCCTTCCAAATAAAAAATTTGGGTCGTTGGGCCCCCCACACATAAAAATTTGTCCTCTGGGACCAAAAACATGAAAATTTGGGTCCTCCGGGAACCACCATGAAAATTGTCCTCATGGACCCACACAAAAATTTTGCCCTTTGGGGACCCCCCCATGTAAATTGTCCCCCTGGGACCCACACATAAAAATTTCCTCAGGACCCACACATGTAAAGTGTCCCCCTGGGAAAAAAACAAGTAAATTTGTCCACTGGGACATAACATGTAAATTTGCCCCTCTGGGACCCACAAAAGTAAATTTTTCCTCGGGGACCCCCATGCAAATTGGTCCTCGGGACCCCACATGTAAAATTGTCCCTGGGACCCACCCCTTGTAAAATTGTCCACGGGGACCTAAAAATGAAAATTGCCCCCGGGGACCCCACATGAAAATTTTGCCACTGGGACCCCACTCAAAAAAAATTGTCCTCGGGCCCCCAAAACATGAAAAATTGTCCTCTGGGACCCACACATGTAAATTTGTCCTCTGGGACCCCCCACATGAAATTGTCCATTTGGGGCCCTTTCCCAACTTGTAAATTTTTCCTTTTGGGGAACCAAAGGGAAAAATTGGGCCCCCTGGGACCCACACATAAATTTGCCTCGGGGCCCCAACACATTAAATTTTTCCTGGGGGGCCCCACACAGGGAAAAATTTTGCCCTCTGGGACCCACACTTTAAAATTGCCACTGGGACCCCCACTTTAAAAATTGCCCTTTTTGGGAAACCCACACATAAAAAACTTGTCCCCCGGGGGACCCCACACTGAAAAAGCCCCTTTGGGGGACCCAAACATGAAAATTTTTGTCCTCTGGGACCCACAAAAAGTAAATTGCCTTTGGGACCCACCCCTGTAAATTCCCCTTTTTCTGGGGCCCCCACAATGTAAATTGTCCTGGGGGAAAACCACACTTGAAAATTTGTCCTCTGGGAACCACACATGTAAATTGTCCTTTGGGACCCACACATGTAAATTGCCCTTTCTGGGACCCAACACTTTGAAAATTTTGGGCCTCTGGGAAAAAACACATGAAAATTTGTCCCCTGGGAACCACAAAGTTAAATTGCCCTCGGGGGAACCACAAAAAGAAATTGTCCTCTGGGTACCCCCACATGAAAATTTGGGCCTTTTGGGACCCAAACATGAAAAATTTCCCTTTTGGGACCCACACATGTAAATTGTCCTCGGGGGAACCACACAAAAAAATTTTGTCCTTGGGACCCACCATTAAATTGTCCTCGGGGACCCTCACATGAAAAATTGCCCTTGGGGAACCACCCCATGAAAAATTGCCCTGGGACCCAACGAAAAATTGCCCTTTCGGGAAACCCACAAAAGAAAAATTGTCCTCGGGGAACCAAACACATGAAAAATTGTCCTCGGGGAACCACAAAAGTAAATTGTCCTCGGGGCCCCCACAAAAATGTAAATTTTTCCTCGGGGGCCCCAACACTTGAAAAATTGTTTTTTGGGGACCCCCCCCCCAAAAATTGAAAATTTTGGGCCTCGGGGAAACCCAACACATTTTAAATTGCCTTTGGGCCCCACACATGAAAAATTGGTTCCTCGGGGACCCACAAAATTAAATTGTCCCTCGGGGAAACCACCCCATTTTAAATTGTTCTTTGGGACCCACACATGAAAATTTGCCTCGGGGAACCCCACACTTTTAAAATTTGGGCCCTTTTAGGGACCCACACATGAAATGCCCGGGGAACCACCCATGAAAATTTTTCCTCGGGGAAACCACAAGGGAAATTTTGCCCTTTGGGGAAAACCCACATGTAAATTGTCCTCTGGGCCCCCCAAAAAAACATGTAAATTGTCCTCGGGGCCCCACACAAAAAATTTTGTCCTTTGGGACCCCCCACATGAAAATTGTCCCGGGAACCACAAAAGTAAATTTGCCCTTTTGGGGGACCCACACATGAAAAATTTTTCCCCCCAAATTTTTCCAAAAAAAATTTTGAAAATAAACAATATAATTTTTTGGGAAAATTTAAAATTTAAAACCTGTGAGAAAATAAATGAAAAATTTTTTAGAGATTGTTCAGAAAAATAGAAAAAAAAACTTTTAAAAAAGGGGCCCTAAAGAAATTAATTTTTTTTTTTTTTTTTTTAGTATACTTTGCTCATTTAAACCCGATATTTGAAATTCTATATATTTTTTTAAGAAAAATATTTGAATTTGATTTTTTTTTTAAAAAACCAGTTTCATGAAAACGGGGAAAAAAATGGGAAACTGATACTCACCAAAAATTAAAAAACAACCCAATTTAAACAAGTCAGCTTGAAAACAAGCTGTGGTTTATTAAAACACATCAATTAAATAAGTTTAAAAGTTACAAAATGATAATCCTCTACTTTTAAACACCAAATTTGAACCCTTACATGTTTCGGGGGCTAATTTACTAATTGAATAAAAATTGGGCCCGCACACAAAAGAACTTTTTACGAAATAAACCTTGGGCCCCAAGATGCAAAAAACGAACCCCCAATAAAAAAAAATTAATTTGGCCCCTAAGATGCAAAAAAATGAACTTTAAAAGATAATATCCAAGCTCTAAGAAGCAATAATCAACTTAATATTACTATCCTGGCCCCAAAATGCAAAAGTAACTTTAATTTGATATTATTTCCGGCCCCCAAGAAAGCAACAGTGAAATTAATAGGGGACAATCCTGGCCCCTAAGGTTTCAACAGGGAACTTAAATAGGGGGGGTTTTTTTTTTTTTTGGGCCCCAAAATTCAAGAGTAATTAATAGGTTTCTAACCCCCGGGCCCCGAGATGCCCCAAAAGTGAAAAAAAAAGATACTTCCAGGGCCCCGAGATGCAACCCGGGAACTTAATAGGTACTACCCTGGGCCCCAAATGCAACAAAAAAAATTTTAAAAGGGATATCTTTGCCCCAAGATTTCAAGAGTCAACTTAATAGATACTATCCTGGCCCCAAAATGCAAAAGTGAATTAATAGATACTATTTGGCCCTAAGAGGGAAAAAATGAACTTTAAAAGGCACTAAACCTGGGGGGCCCAGGAAAAAAAAGTGAAATTAAAAAGGGACTATCCGGCCCTTTAAAATGCAACCAATGAAATTGAAAAGGTGCTTCCCAAACATAAGGGGGCCCAAAAAGGGCAGTAAAAGGTACTCTCCTGGCTAAAAAGCAACAGGGGAAATTTAAAATGTTAAACCCCAAACACAAAGAGGCCAAAAGTTAAAAAATTTAAAAGGCACAATCCTGGCCCTTAAGTTGAAAAAATTTAAAATTAAAACCCTACCAAAATGGCCCTATGATGCACAAATGAATTTATAGGGACTATCCAAGCACTAAGATGCAACATTGAACTTTTCAGGCACTAAACCAAGGGAATAAGATGCAACAAATCCCAAAATAATAGGTACTAAACCTGGGGACATAATATGTTTTTTCTGGTATATAATAGGTACAAATTCCCGGTTCATTTAAAAAGTTTTATCCCCGGGGAATAGTAGGGTGAAACCTTGTACATAATAGGTTCTATCCTTGCACATAAAAGGTACGTCCTGTACATAATAGGGACTATCCTGGCACATAATAGGTTTCTTTTCCCCGGGCCCCAAATGCAACAGTAACCCTAAAGGTATTTTCCTGGAAAAAACAGGATTATCTTGGACATTTAAAATATGTGGGGAAAATTTTTTCCCCGGAGGGGGTTTTTCAGCCCCCCTTTAGCCCCTTTTCCAAAACCCGAAGGGCCAGCCCTCCAGAAGGAACCCGCATTTGTTTACTGCTAAATCAAATTAAAATTTCCACAGATGTTTAAAACCCGCGTGTACCAAATTTCATGGGTTTTTACCCCCCCCGGTTCTTTGCAAAGAGACCAATGTCGCAGGGTGTTTTTAAATGTTTAAAAACCCAACTCTTACCTTTGGGAAAACAATTAAGGAAAATTCTGCACCCCCTTTTTAAAACCACGCTAAAATAAAGTCCATTGTTGGGCTAGCTTAGACAGCAAAATCCCCAAACATTTTTTTGGGTTCATAGGGAAGGGTTTTGGGAAGGAGGGGGAAAAGTGCTAGGTTTAGCTTTTCCCTTTTTGTGCTAGGAGCATTGGGGGGGCAGAGTAGGTGCTGTGGCCCTCTTTAAATTGCTTTTTACCCGTTTGGGGGGCACATTTACGCCGGGAAAACCCAAAAAAAGAACACTGACTGCCCCTTTTGTGCATTAAAAAATCCGAAGGGAAAAATTTTTTCAAATTACAGAAAGTGTGATAGCTTCTTTAGTGGGTAAGATTATGAAAAAGAACAAATCTTGTTTTAAAAAGTGTTAAAAAACGGCATTGTGATCCTAGCAGAGTTTTAGTGGGGACATCCCTTTAAAAGAACACATTCTTCAACAAGAACAAAGATATCCCGGGGGGTATGGGTTCGATTATTTAACTGCGGGAGTTAAGAAAATTGGGAATTAAACAGATTACCATGCTCCGGTGAGTTGACTACTTTTTAGCCGACCACGTGAGTATTCAGTCAGCAATCAGTTTCTGAGACATGCTGACATAACACCCCCTGGGGTAATTCTGTTCACCCATAAAAAATTATTTTCCCAGCCCGTGAGGTAGTCAGGAATTTCTTCCAGAGAAAATAGCCCAGGAATTTTCTTCCAGAGAAAATTTACAGGTATTTTTTCCAGAGAAAATAGACGGGAATTTCTTACGAGAAAATAGACAGGAATTTCTTCCAGAGTAAATTATACAGGAATTTCTTCCAGAAAAATAGACAGGAATTTCATCCAGAGAAAATAGACGGGAATTCTTCCAGAGAACATGTACATACCAGTTTTCTTTTTTTATTAAAGCCTTACACTTTCCTTCTTATTCCTCTTTGTGTATTACTTTTTATGTCATGATTAATACCAGACACCAGACAGGGAAATAAAAAGAAAAAAAAAGCGAACACAAGAGTGGGTATTTGGGTATAGCGGGGTAAGGTAGGTGGGCAGCCAGCTGTACCAGCACCTGGTAAGTAAGGTGGGCAGCCAGCTGTGCCAGCACCTGGGTAAGTAAGGTGGGCAGCCAGCTGCACCAACACCTGGGTAAGGCAGGTGAGCAGCCACTGCACCAGCTCCTGGGAAAGGCAGGCAGGAGGCGAGTTTGCCCCAGCACCTATGTAAGGCAAAGTGGGCAGCCAACTGCACCAGCACCTGGGTAAGGCAGGTGGGCAGCTGGGTGCACCAGCACCTGGGTAATGCAAATGGGCAACAGCTGCACCAGCACCTGGATAAGGCAATAAAGGCAACCAGCTGCACCTGCCCCTGGGTAAGGCAGGCAGGCAGCCAGCTGCACCAGCTCCTAGGCAAAGCAGGCACGTAGTCAGCTACACCAGCATCTGGGTAAGGCAGGCAGGCAGCAAGCTGTACCAGCACCTGAGAAGAGCAGGCAATCAACCGGCTGTACCAGCACCTGGGTAAAGCACCATGGAACCAGCTGTCCAGCACCAGTGAAAGGCAGGCAGGCAACCAGCTGTACCAGCACCTGAGTAAAACAGGCAGGCAACCAACTGTACAAGCCCTGGGTAAGGCAGGCAGGCAGCCATGTGTACCAGCACCAGTGCAAGGCAGGCAGGCAACCAGCTGTACCAGCACCTGAGTAAAACAGGCAGGCAACCAACTGTACAAGCCCTGGGTAAGGCAGGCAGGCAGCCATCTGTACCAGCACCAGTGCAAGGCAGGCCCAGGCAACCGCGTACCAGCACCTGAGTAAAACAGCGGGGCAACCAACTGTACAACCCCTGGGTAAGGCGGGCAGGCAGCATGTGTACCAGCACCAGTGGAAAGGCAGGCAGGCAACCAGCTGTACCAGCACCTGAGTAAAACAGGCAGGCAACCAACTGTACAAGCCCGGGTAAGGCAGGCAGGCAGCCATCTGTCCCCAGCACCAGTGCAAGGCAGGCAGGCAACCAGCTGAAACCAGACCCCTGGGGTAAAACAGGCAGGCAACCAACTGTACAAGCCCTGGGTAAGGCAGGCAGGCAGCCATCTGTACCAGCACCAGTGCAAGGCAGGCAGGCAACCAGCTGTACCAGCACCTGAGTAAAACAGGCAGGCAACCAACTGTACAAGCCCTGGGTAAGGCAGGCAGGCAGCCATCTGTACCAGCACCAGTGCAAGGCAGGCAGGCAAACCAGCTGTACCGCACTGAGTAAAAAGGGCAGGCAACCAACTGTACAAACTGGAAAAGGGGCAGGCAGGCAGCCATCTGTACCAGCACCAGTGCAAGGCAGGCAGGCAACCAGCTGTACCAGCACCTGAGTAAAACAGGCAGGCAACCAACTGTACAAGCCCTGGGTAAGGCAGGCAGGCAGCCATGTGTACCAGCACCAGTGCAAGGCAGGCAGGCAACCAGCTGTACCAGCACCTGAGTAAAACAGGCAGGAAAACCAACTGTACAAGCCCTGGGTAAGGCAGGCAGGCAGCCATGTGTACCAGCACCAGTGCAAGGCAGGCAGGCAACCAGCGGTACCAGCACCTGAGTAAAGCAGGCAGGCAACCAGCTCCACCAGTACCTGGGTAAAGCAGGTGGGTAGCCAGAAGCAATAGCACATGGGTAAGGCAGGTGGGTAGCCAGATGCAATAGCACCGGGGTAAGGCAGGTGGGTAGCCAGATGCAATAGCACCTGGGAAAGGCAGGTGGGTAGCCAGATGCAATAGCACCTGGGTAAGGCAGGTGGGTAGCCAGATGCAATAGCACCTGGGTAAGGCAGGCAGGCAGCCAGCTGCACTTGCACCTGGGTAAGGTAGGCAGGCAGCCAGCTGCACCAGCACCTGGGCAAGGCAGGCAGGCAGCCAGCTGCACCAGCACCTGGACAAGGCAGGCAGGCAGCCAGCTGCACCAGCACAAAAGTAAGGCAGGCAGGCAGGCAGCCAGCTGCACCAGCACATGGGTAAGGCAGGCAGGCGGTCAGCCAGCTGCACCAGCACCTGGGTAAGGCAGGCGGGCAGCCAGCTGCACCAGCACCTGGGTAAGGCAGGCAGGCAGCCAGCTGCACCAGCACCTGGGTAAGGCAGGCAGGCAGACAGCCAGCTGCACCAGCACCTGGGTAAGGCAGGCAGGCAGCCAGCTGCACCAGCACCTGGGTAAGGCAGGCAGGCAGACAGCTGCACCAGCACCTGGGTAAGGCAGGCAGGCAGCCAGATGCACTAGCACCTGGGTAAGGCAGGCAGGCAGCCAGCTGCACCAGTACCTGGGTAAGGCAGGCAGGCAGCCAGCTGCACCAGCACCTGGGTAAGGCAGGCGGGCAGCCAGCTGCCCCAGCACCTGGGTAAGGCAGGCAGGCAGGCAGCCAGCTGCACTAGCACCTGGGTAAGGCAGGCAGGCAGCCAGCTGCTCCAGCACCTCGGAATGTCTTCAAGTGTCGAGTGTTTTTGGTTATCTGGTGTTAAATCTGTGATTCTCGACGAAATTATTTCAAATATTTATATAAAATCTCTCTACATATATAAAGCGATCACATAAATTATGATTGAATATCGTTCAAAATAATCGAGAAAATATAGTGTTAATATTGAAACCTAAATAACCATAATTTTTTCACGTATTTTTTTTATCTTATAAATCACCATAATATGAATTCAACTTTTAAAAAAAAAGTATAAAAAATCAATCTTTACTAACATATTAAACTTTTACTACAAACATTAACTAACTATTATCACAGCATCAATGTATTTCTCAAAAAACTAAGATTTTTTTCTCTTCAGTTAACGAGACAGAACTGACTAGAAACCCCAAAAAAACTGAATCACCGCGAAAAAGTGAAACTTCGGAGTAAAAGTAGTAAATTCTGAATATACAAAAAAGAGAATTGTTGAACAGAAATTTGAAGCATATAAGGAGGTGTTCAAGAGTATTTTACTATTATTTTTTAGCACAGATCGTCTACCTCGAAGGAAAGTTGAGCAGACAAAGATAATAACACTCTCACCATCATTTATTCATTCATTGTTTTGCCAGAATCATGTTGACACCACAGTTCATATTATCCTCCAACCATTAACATCTCTACCCATCTTGCACATCACAGGCAATGTATTTACTATCGTCACCCTCCCTACACATCACAGGTAATGTATTTACTATCGTCACCCTCCCTACACATCACAGGTAATGTATACATTATCTAAACCTCCCTACACAGCACATACAATGCATTTACTATCTCCAACCTTCCTACACAGCTTATGTAATGTATTTATTATCTCCACCTTCCTACACAGTACAGGTAATGTATTTACTATCTCCAACCTTCCTACACATCACAGGTAATGTATTCACTATCTCCAACCTTCCTACAAAGCAGAGGTAATGTATTTGTTATCTCCATCATTCCAACAGAGCACAGGCAATGTGTTTCCTATCTGCAACATTCCTACAGAGCACAGGTAATGCATTTCCTATCTCCAACCTTCCTACAAAACACAGGTAATGTATTTGTTATCTTCATTATTCCTACACAGCACAGATAATGTATTTCCTATCTCCAACCTTCTTACAAAGCACAGGTAATGTATTTGTTATCTTCATCATTCCTATACAGCACAGGTAATGTATTTACTACCTCGACCTTTCTACACAGCACAGATAATGTGTTTACTGTATCCAACCTTCCTATACAGCACAGGTAATGTATTTACTATCTCCAACGTTCCTACATATCACATGTAATGTATTTACTATCTTCAACCTTCTACACGTCTCCAACCTTCTTACACAGCACAGGTAATGTATTAACTATCTCCACCCTTCCTACACAGCACAGGTAATGTATTTACTATCTCCAACCTTCCTAAAAAAATATTTTAACCCCCCTTAATGTAAATTTTAAATATCCAACCTTCTACAAACGTCTCCAACCTTCCTTCACAGCACAGGTAATGTATTTATTATCTCCAACCTTCCTACACAGCACAGGTAATGTATTTATTATCTCCAACCTTCCTACACAGCACAGGTAATGTATTTACTATCTCCAACCTTCCTACACAGCACAGTAATGTATTTATTATCTCCAACCTTCCTACACAGCACAGTAATGTATTTATTATCTCCAAACCCTTTCCCACACAGCACAGGGAATGTATTTAATTTTCTCCAACCTTCCTACACAGCACAGGGAATGTATTTATTATC
>NC_069489.1:7466581-7479081 GCF_026875155.1 Cherax quadricarinatus | reverse complement strand
CATGACGGCATGCAGGAGGGTGTATCTCGACCGCGACAGAACACAAGAAGAAAGGAAGAAACTGAGAGAGATGGTACAAAGGCGAAAGGAGGAAAGAGAGGGGATGGAGAAGACAGACAGGAGATCCCAGACCCAGGAAGAAGATCTAATACAGCCTCCCTCACAACTTTCTATAGAAGCCTCCCAACCAGGTCAACCCCAGTGCAACCAAACACTCTAAATCAAAACACCCATGCCACATCCAATGCCCCCACCCACTACATTACAAACTTCACCCCCACAGCAACAACCCATAGTTCCTTACCAGGTCTCCCACTTCCCCAACCCCAATATACTTCCCAGACCACAGTCTTAGAAAAGAAGTTGAAGGTGTGGTATACAAATGCAGATGGAATAACAAACAAGTATGAGGAGTGGCACAAAAGAATCAAAGAGACATCCACAGACATAATAGCACTCACAGAAACAAAACTCACCAGAATAATAACAGATTCAATCTTTCCATCTGGATATCAAATCTTCAGAAAAGACAGAGGGAGGAGAGGGGGAGGAGGAGTTGCACTGCTCATTAAAAACCAGTGGGGTTTTGAGAAAATGGAAGGAATGGATGGCATGGGCGAAAGGGACTACTTAGTAGGAACAATCCAGTCTGAGGGACATAAGGTGATAATTGCAGTAATGTACAACCCACCACAGAACTGCAGGAGGCAAAGAGAAAAATATGATGAGAGCAACAGAGCAATGATCAACACACTAGCCGAGATGGCCAGGAGAGCACACATGGGGGGAGCAAAGTTACTAGTTATGGGTGATTTCAATCACAAGGAGATTGACTGGGAAAACCTGGAGCCCCATGGGGTCCCGAAACATGGAGAGCCAAGATGATGGATGTGGTACTGGAGAACCTCATGCATCAACATGTTAGAGACACTACCAGAGAGAGACGAGAGGATGAACCAGCAAGGTTGGACCTTGTATTCACCATGAGTAGTTCGGACATCGAGGGTATCATGTATGAAAGGCCCCTGGGAGCTGTGATCATGTGGTTCTGTGCTTCGACTACATAGTTGAGCTCCAAGTGGAGAGAGTAGCAGGAATAGGCTGGGAAAAACCAAACTACAAAAAGGGGGAACTACTCAGCATGAGGAACTTCCTTCAAGACATTCAGTGGGAGAGGGAACTGACAGGAAAACCAGTACAAGAAATGATGGACTATGTAGCAACAAAATGCAAGGAGGCAGAGGAGAGGTTTGTTCCCAAGGGAAACAGAAATAAATGGGAAGAACAGAACGAGTCCTTGGTTCACCCAAAGGTGTAGGGAGGCAAAAACTAGGTGTACTAGAGAATGGAAAAGGTACAGAAGACAGAGAACTCAGGAAAATAAAGAAATCAGCCGAAGAGCCAGAAACGAATATGCACAGATAAGAAGGGAGGCTCAGAGACAATATGAAAATGACATAGCATCAAAAGTAAAGACTGACCCGAAGCTGTTGTACAGCCACATCAGGAGGAAAACAACAGTCAAGGACCAGGTAATCAGACTGAGGAAGGGTGATGGGGAATTCACAAGAAACGACCGAGAGGTATGTCAGGAGCTCAACACAAGATTTAAAGAGGTATTTACAGTGGAAACCAGTAGGACTCCAAGAAATCAGAACAGGGGGGCACACCAGCAAGTGCTGGATGAGGTACATATAATCAAGGAGGAGGTGAAGAAGCTGCTATGCGAACTTGACACCTCAAAGGCGGTGGGACCAGACATCTCTCCATGGGTCCTTAAAGAGGGAGCAGAGATATTGTGTGAGCCATTAACAAAGATCTTCAACACATCATTTGAAACTGGGCAACTCCCTGAGGTATGGAAAATGGCAAATGTAGTCCCAATTTTTAAAAAGGGAGACAGACATGAGGCACTAAACTACAGACCTGTATCTCTAACGTGTATAGTATGCAAGGTCATGGAGAAGATCATCAGGAGGAGAGTGGTGGGGCACCTGGAAAGAAACAAGTGTATAATTGACAACCAGCACGGTTTCAGGGAAGGAAAATCCTGTGTCACAAACCTACTAGAGTTTTATGACAAGGTGACAGAAGTAAGACAAGAGAGAGAGGGGTGGATCGACTGCGTATTTTTGGACTGCAAGAAGGCTTTCGACACAGTTCCTCACAAGAGGTTACTGCAAAAGCTAGAGGACCAGGCACACATAACAGGAAAGGCACTGCAATGGATCAGAGAATATCTGACAGGGAGGAAACAAACGAGTCATGGTACGCGACGAGGTGTCAGAGTGGGCGCCTGTGACAAGCGGGGTTCCACAGGGGTCAGTCCTAGGACCTGTGCTGTTTCTTGGTATACGTGAACGACATAACGGAAGGGATAGACTCAGAAGTGTCCTTGTTTGCAGACGATGTGAAGTTAATGAGAAGAATCGAATCGGACGAGGATCAGGCAGGACTACAAAGAGATCTGGACAGGCTACAAGCCTGGTCCAGCAACTGGCTCCTTGAATTTAACCCTGCCAAATGCAAAGTCATGAAGATTGGGAAGGGCAAGAAGACCGCAGACACAATATAGTTAGATGGCCAAAGACTGCAAAACCTCACTCAAGGAAAAAGATCTGGGGGTGAGTATAACACCGAGCATATCTCCTGAGGCGCACATCAATCAGATAACTGCTGCAGCATACGGGCGCCTGGCAAACCTACGGATAGCGTTCCGATACCTCAGTAAGGATTCGTTTAAGACTCTGTACACCATCTACGTCAGGCCCATACTGGAATATGCAGCACCAGTTTGGAATCCACACCTAGTCAAGCACGTCAAGAAATTAGAGAAAGTGCAAAGGTTTGCAACAAGACTAGTCCCAAGCTACGGGGATTGTCCTATGAAGAAAGGTTGAGGGAAATCGGCCTGACGGCACTGGAGGCCAGGAGGGTCAGGGAGACATGATAACGACATATAAAATACTGCGCGGAATAGACTGAGGTGGACAAAGACGGGATGTTCCAGAGATGGGACACAGACACAAGAGGTCACAATTGGAAGTTGAACACTCAGATGAATCAAAGGGATGTTAGGAAGTATTTCTTCAGTCATAGAGTAGTCAGGCCATGGAATAGCCTAGAAAGTGATGTGGTGGAGGCAGGAACCATACATAGTTTTAAGGCGAGGTATGATAGAGCTCATGGGGCAGGGAGAGAGAGGACCTAGTAGCAATCAGCGAAGAGGCGGGGCCAGGAGCTGTGACTCGACCCCTGCAACCACAAATAGGTGAGTACAAATAGGTGAGTACACACACACACACACACACACACACGCACACACACAAAACTAAAAAAAAAAAAAAAAAAGGTGGTCCTAGAGGAGAGAGAACCAGAGATCTGGTGGATGAACCAGGGAGGAAAGACTGTCGGTTAGAGCTTCAAAAAAGGGAGGAAGAGTGGTGAAGGAAGATAGAAGAGCTTGGTAAGATAATGGAGGAGCGGATATCTGAAGAGTGCAGGAAATGGGAGCTACAGGTCTTAACAGTAGAAGCTAGGATACAGTGCTTAGAAGAGAAACTGCAAAGCCTGAAACAGATTAGAGAGACAAATGACAATTCAGATGCGACATCAGGAAATTCAATGTCAGGCACAGACAAGTGGATGGTAAGCAACAAAGGAGACATGCCGCGCGTGAAGGCCCTATCAGACCCATGTGGGGCCAGGGAAAAGACGAGGAGCACACTAATATCAAATGACAGGACCGAGGACAATGAAGGTATGCTATATGCAGAGACTCTAACAGCCAACTGCAGTAGCAAGGGACAGCTGGTCATGAAAGACAGTTAACTGAGAATAGAAGTTTCAGATAGGACTGGGATTGAAGGCAAGACCATTTCAATTGCAGGAAATAAAACGCCTCAGAGGAAGCAGATGGAGACTCAGTGGGAGGAGGAAAGGGCGAGGTCAGTTTTTGTCTACGGGCTCCAAGAAGCCAAGGGGGACAACTTCGAAGAAATAAAACAGGAGGAAAAAATGATTGAAGGCATCATGAAAACAATAGGTGAGGAAGATATGACCCAGGTGACAAATTTTCAGAGAATTGGGTGGTTTGCGAGTGGAAGGATACGGCCTGTCAAAGTAATATTCAAGGAAGAATCAGTTCGTACCAGGATCCTGCAAGAGAAAGCAAGGCTGAGGGACAAACAGGGGTACCAGAGAGTATACCTCGACCACGACAGAACACAAGAAGAAAGGACTACACTGAAAGAGAGGGTACAGAGATGCAAGGAGGAAAGAGAGGCAATGACGAAGATGAGCAGGACCCAGACACAGGAGGAAGGGCAAACACACCCCACAGAATCTCCCACCAAAAGACTCCAACTGCGACATTCCCAACGCAACTGAGCAACCTATACTACAACCCACTCACTGTTCCCTCCCCCACCAACCCCCATATCACAAACCTCACCCAACAGCTGTCCCTTATGGGCATTCTGACCCCACCCCCATCATCACAAACCCCACCTACACCACAGCCCCATATAGGCCCCCACCAAGGCTCTCGCTCCCCCAACCCCAATATTCTTGCATGACCACAATGATAGAAAAGAAACTAAAGGTTTGGTACACAAACGCGGATGGAATAACGAATAAACATGAGGAGTGGAATGAAAGAATCAGTGAAAAATCCCCAGACATCATAGCAGTCACAGAAACAAAACTCACTGAGACAATAACAGACACAATCTTCCCAACAGGATATCAGATCCTGAGGAAAGATAGAAGGAGTAGAGGGGGAGGAGGGGTTGCACTGCTCATAAAACACCAATGGGGATTTGAGGAAATGGAAGGCATGGACATGATTGGAGAAAGAGACTACATTATAGGTACAGTTCAGCCCGGAGAACATAAAGTAGTCATTGGAGTGATGTATAACCCACCACAGAACTGAAGGAGGCCAAGAGAGGAGTACGAAGAAAACAACAGTGTGATGGTAGACACACTGGCTGAGGTGGCAACAAGAGCTCACTCGAGCAGAGCAAAGTTACTGGTAATGGGCGATTTCAACCACATGGAGATCGACTGGAACAACCTGGAGCCACATGGGGGTCCCGAAACATTGAGAGCCAAGATGATGGATGTGGTACTTGAAAACCTCATGCATCAACATGTCAGGGACACAACCAGAGAGAGAGGGGAGGATGAGCCAGCAAGACTGGATCTTGTGTTCACCCTGAGCAGTTCAGACATTGAGGACATCACTTCGGAGAGGCCCCTTGGAGCTAGCGATCACGTGGTTCTGAGTTTTGATTATATAGAAGAGTTACAAGTGGAGAAGGTAACAGGAATTGAAGGGGACAGGCCAAACTACAAAAAGGAGGACTACACAGGTATGAGAAATTTTCTGCAGGAGGTTCAGTGGGACAGAGAAATGGTAGGAAAATCAGTAAACGAGATGATGGAATATGTGGCAACAAAGTGCAAGGAGGCAGAAGAAAGGTTTGTTCCCAAGATAAACAGAAATAACAGGAAGACCAAAACGAGTCTTTGGTTTACCCGAAGGTGTAGGGAGGCATAAACTAAGTGCAACAGAGAATGGAAAAGGTACAGGAGGTATAGGACCCAGGAAAAAAAGGAGATTAGTAGAAGAGCCAGAAACGAGTATGGACAGATACGGAGGGAGGCCCAGCGACAGTATGAAAACGACATAGCATCGAAAGTCAAATCTGACCCGAAACTGCTGAATAGCAACATTAGGAGGAAGACAACAGTCAAGGACCAGGTGATAAGCCTGAGGAAAGAAGGTGGAGAACTTACAAGAAACGATCAATAGGTATATGAGGAGCTCAACATGAGATTAAAGGAAGTATTTATATTGGAGACAGGAAGGCCTCTGCGGGGACAGACCAGATGGGGACACCAGCAAGGAATACACCAACAAGTGTTCGACGACATACATACAGATGAGGAGGAGGTGAAGAAACTGCTAAGGGGCATCGATACCTCAAAGGCAATGGGACCGGACAACATCTCCCCGTGGGTCCTTAGAGAGGGAGCACATATGCTGTGCGTGCCACTCACCACAATCTTCAACACGTCCCTGGAAACTGGGCAACTACCTGAGGTATGGAAGACGGCAAATGTAGTTCCCATTTTTATAAAAGGAGACAGAAAAGAGGCACTAAATTATAGACCTGTGTCATTGACGTGTATAGTATGCAAAGTTATGGAGAAGATTATCAGGAGGAGAGTGGTTGAGCACCTGGAGCAGAACAAGAGAATAAAAGCAAACCAGCATAGATTCATGGAAGGCAAATTTTGTGTCACAAACCTTCTGGAGTTTTATGATAAAATAGGAGAAGTAAGACACGAGAGAGAGGGATGGGTTGATTGCATCTTCTTTGACTGCAAGAAGGCCTTTGACTCAGTTCCTCACAAGAGATTAGTTCAGAAGCTAGAGGATCAGGCGCATATAAAAGGAAGGGCACTGCAATTGATCAGAGAATACCTGACAGGGAGGCAACAACGAGTCATGGTACGTAATGATAAATCACAGTGGGCACCTGTGACGAGCGGGATCCCACAGGGGTCGGTCTTAGGACCAGTGCTGTTTTTGGTATACGTGAACGACATGATGGAAGAGTTTGACTCAGAAGTGTCCCTGTTTGCAGATGATGTGAAGCTAATGAGGAGAATTAAATCATATGAGGACCTGGCAAGACTTCAAACGGACCTGGACAGACTGGACACCTGGTCCAGGAAATGGCTTCACGAATTTAATCCTGCCAAATGCAAAGTCATGAATATAGGTGAAGGGCACAGAAGACCAAAGACAGAGTATAGGCCAGGTGGTCAAAGACTGCAAACCTCACTCAAGGAGAAAGATCTTGGGGTGAGTATAACACAGAGCATGTCTACAGAAGCACACATCAGCCAGATAACTGCTGCAGCATATGGGCGCCTGACAAACCTGAGAACAGCATTCCGATACCTAAGTAAGGAATCGTTCAAGACACTGTACACCGTCTATGTCAGGCCCATACTGGAGTATGCTGCACCTGTTTGGAACCCACACATGATAAAGCACATCAAGAAACTAGAGAAAGTACAAAGGTTTGCGACAAGGTTAGTTCCAGAGCTAAAGGGAATGTCCTATGAAGGAAGGTTAAGGGAAATCGGCCTGACGACACTTGAGGACAGGAGGGTCAGGGGAGACATGATAACGACATATAAAATACTGCGCGGAATAGACAAGGTGGACAAAGACGGGATGTTCCAGGGAGGGGACACAGAAACAAGAGGCCAAAATTGCAAGTTGAAGACGCAAATGAGTCAGAGAGATATTAGGAAGTATTTCTTCAGTCATAGAGTTGTCAGGCAGTGGAATAGCCTAGAAAATGACGTAATGGAGGCAGGAACCATACACAGTTTTAAGACAAGGCTTGATAAAGCGCATGGAGCAGTAGCAACTGGTGAAGAAGCGGGGCCTGGAGCTAAGACTCGACCCCTGCAACCACAAATAGGTGTTTACACTCACAACACACACACACACACACACACACCACACACACACACCACACACACACACCACACACACAAACACACAAACACACACACACAAACACACACACACACGTATACATACAAACTCACCCACACACGCACACTTATGCATCAACATGTCAGGGACACAACCAGAGAGAGAGGGGAGGATGAGCCAGCAAGACTGGACTTGTGTTCACCCTGAGCAGTTCAGACATTGAGGACATCACTTACGAGAGGTCCCTTGGAGCTAGCGATCACGTGGTTCTGAGTTTTGACTATATAGTAGATTTTACAAGGGAGAAGGTAACAGGAACTGAAGGGGACAGGCCAAACTATAAAAGGGGGGACTACACAGGTATGAGAAACTTCCTGCAGGAGGTTCAGTGGGACAGAGAAATGGTAGGAAAACAGTAAACGAGATGATGGAATTTATGTGGCAACAAAGTGCAAGGAGGCAGAGGAAAGTTTTGTTCCCAAGGGGAACAGAAATAATGGGAAGACCAAAACGAGTCCTTGGTTTACCGAAGGTGTAGGGAGGCAAAAACTAAGTGCAACAGAGAATGGAAAAGGTACAGGAGGCATAGGACCCAGGAAAACAAGATTAGTAGAAGAGCCAAAAACGAGTATGCACAGATAAAGAGGGAGGCCCAGCGACAGTATGAAAACGACATAGCATCGAAAGTCAAATCTGACCCGAAACTGCTGTATAGCCACATTAGGAGGAAGACAACAGTCAAGGACCAGGTGATAAGGCTGAGGAAAGAAGGTGGAGAACTCACAAGAAACGATCAAGAGGTATGTGAGGAGCTCAACACGAGATTTAAGGAAGTATTTGATAAAGCACGTCAAGAAACTAGAGAAAGTACAAAGGTTTGCGACAAGGTTAGTTCCAGAGCTAAGGGGAATGTCCTATGAAGAAAGATTAAGGGAAATCGGCCTGACGACACTGGAGGACAGGAGGGTCAGGGGAGACATGATAACGACATATAAAATACTGCACGGAATAGACAAGGTGGACAAAGACAGGATGTTCCAGGGAGGGGACACAGAAACAAAAGGCCACAATTGGAAGTTGAAGACACAAATGTGTCAGAGAGATAGTAAGAAGTATTTCTTCAGTCATAGAGTGTAAGGGCAGTGGAATAGCCTAAAAAAATGACGTAGTGGAGGCAGGAACCATACACAGTTTTAAGCGAGGTTTGATAAAGCTCATGGAGCGGGAGAGAGAGGGGCCCAGTAGCAACGGTGAAGAGGCGGGGCCAGGAGCTAAGACTCGACCCCTGCAACCACAAATAGGTGAGTACAAATAGGTTTAGTACACACACAAACACACCCCACAAACACACACACCAAAGTATACATACAAACCCCCCCCACCACCACCCCACACACAAACACACAACACACACACACACACACACAACACACACACACACACACACACACACACAACACCCCACACACACACACACAAACATAACACACAAACACACACACAACACACGTATACATACAAACCCCACACACACCACACACAACACACACACACACACACACACACAACACACACACACACACACACATACACACACACAAAATGCATGGAGCAGAGAAAGATTTATTCCCAAGGGCAACTTAAAACAATGGAAGACCAGAATGAGCCTTGTTACCCGATAGTAGTGACAAACACTTTTCCCAATGTTATTTTGCTAGAAATTTAACTACCTTTTCCTCTCTTAACACACACACATATACATAAAAACCCACACAACACACACACACACACACACACAACACACACACACACACACACACACACCATATGCACACACACACACACACACACACCTCACACACACACACACACTCACACACACACACACACACACACACACACACACACACACACACACACACACACACACACACACACACACACACACACACACACACAAAATGCAAGGAGCCAGAGAAAGGTTTATTCCCAAGGGCAACAGAAACAATGGGAAGACCAGAACGAGCCCTGGTTTACCCGACGGTGTAAGGAGGCAAAAAGTAAGTGCAACAGAGAGTGTAAAGAGTACAGAATGCATAGAACACTTGAAAATAGGGAGATTAGTAGCAGAGCCAGGAACGATCAGGAGGTATGTGAGGAGCTGAACAGGAGATTTAAAGAAGTTTTTACAGTAGAGACAGGAAGAGCTCTGGGAAGACAGCACAGAGAAGAACATTAACAGGGAATATACCAACAAGTGTTGGATGACATACTAACAACGGAGGAGGAGGTACAGAAGCTGCTAAGTGACCTTGATACCTCAAAGGCGATGGAACCGGACAACATCTCCCCGTGGGTCCTTAGCGAAGGAGCAGAGATGCTGCACGTACCACTAACCACAATCTTCAACACATCCCTTGAAACTGGGAAACTACCTGAGATATGGAGGAATGCAAATGTAGTCCCCATTTTTTAGAAAGGTGACAGAAACGAGGCATTAAATTACAGACCAGTGTCTCTTACTTGTATAGTATGCAAAGTCATGGATAAGATTATCAGGAGGAGAATAATGGAGCACTTTGAACGGAACAAGATTATAAATGACAACCAGCATAGATTCATGGAAGGCAGAAGTAAGACACATGAGAGAGGGGTGGGAGGATTGCATTTTCCTGGACTGCAGGAAGGCCTTCGACGCAGTTCCTCACAAGAGATTAGTGCAGAAGCTGGAGGATCAGGCGCATATAACAGGGAAGCCACTGCAATGGATCAGAGAATACCTGACAGGGAGGCAACAACGAGTCATGGTACGTGAAGAGGTACCACAGTGGGCGCCTCTGATGAGCGGGGTCCCACAGGGGTCAGTTCTAGGGCCAGTGCTATTTTTGATATATGTAAATGATATGATGGAAGGGATAGACTCTGAAGTGACCCTATTTGCACATGATGTGAAGTTGATGAGAAGAATTAAATCGGATGAGGATGAGACACGACTACAAAGAGACCTGAACAGGCTGGACACATGGTACAGAAACTCGCTTCTCGAATTCAACCCTTCCTAATGCAAAGTCATGAAGATTGGGGAAGGGCATAGAAGGCCGCAGACAGAGTATAGGCTAGGTGGACAAAGACTACAAACCTCACTTAGGAAGAAAGATCTTGGGGTGACTTTAACCCCGAGAAACGTATCTGGAGGCACACATCAACCAGATAACTGCTGCAGTATATGGGCGCCTGGTAAACCTGAGAATAGCGTTTCGATACCTTAATAAGGAATCGTTCAAGACACTGTACACTGTGTACGTTGGGTTCATATTGGAGTATGCAGCACCAGTCTGGAACCCACACCTGCTCAAGCACGTTATGAAGTTAGAGAAAGTACAAACGTTTGCAACAAGGCTACTTCCAGAGCTCATGAGAATGTCGCACAATGAAAGGTTGAGGGAAATCGGACTGACGACACTGGAGGACAGAAAGGTCATGGGAGACATGATAACGACAGAGACAGGATGTTCCAGAGAGGGGACACAGAAAATAAGGATCACAATTGGAAGTGAAGACTCAGCGAGTCCGGATGTTAGGAGGTATTTCTTCAGTCATAGAGTCGTCAGGAAGTGGAATAGCCTAGCAAGTGAAGTAGTGGAGGCAGGAAACATACATAGTTTTAATACGATGTATGACAAAGCTCAGGAAGCAGAGAGAGGATCTATACGATCATAATGAGGCGGTGCGAGGACCCTATCTCGACCCGCAGCCACAATTAGGTGAGTACACACACACACACACACACACACACACACACACACACACACACACACACACACACACACACACACACACACACAGACACACACACACGCACACACACACCCCACACACACACACACACACACACACACACGCACAAACACACACACACGCACACACACACACACACCACACACACACACACACACACACACACACACACACACCCCACACACACACACACACACACACATACATGCACACACACAGATGATGTGAAGTTAATGAGGAGAATTAAATCAGATGAGGATCGGGCAGGACTTCAAAGAGACCTGGATAGACTGGACACCTGGTCCAGTAACTGGCTTCTCGAATTTAACCCCGCCAAATGCAAAATCATAAAGATCGGGGAAGTGCACAGAAGACCCCAGACGGAGTATAGGCTAGGTGGCCAAAGACTGCAAACCTCGCTCAAGGAGAAAGATCTTGGGGTGAGTATAACACCAAGCATGTCTCCTGAAGCAAACATCAACCCGATAACTGCTGCAGCATATGGGAGCCTGGCAAACCTGAGAACAGCGTTCAGATACCTTAGTAAGGAATCGTTCAAGACACTGTACACCGTGTACGTCAGGCCCATACTGGAGTATGCAGCACCTGTTTGGAACCGCATTTGATCAAGCACGTCAAGAAATTAGAGAAAGTCCAAAGGTTTGCGACAAGGTTATTTCCAGAGCTAAGGGAAATGTCCTGTGAGGAAAGGTTAAGGGAAAACGGCCTCAGGATACTGGAGGACAGGAGGGTCAGGGGAGACATGATAACGACATATAAAACACCGCGCTGAATAGATATGGTGGACAAAGACAGGATGTTCCAGAGATGGGACACAGAAACAAGAGGTCACAATTGGAAGTTGAAGACACAGATGAGTCAAAGGGATGTTAGGAAGTATTTCTTCAGTCATATAGTTGTCAGGCAGTGGAATAGCCTAGAAAGTGACATAGTGGACGTGGGAACCATTCATAGTTTTAAGACGAGGCTTGATAAAGCTTATGGAGAGGGGAGAGAGAGGACCCAGCAGCAACAAGTGAACAGGCGGGGCCAGGAGCTAAGACTCGCCTCCTACAACCATAAAATAGGTGAGTACACTCACACTCATACACACACACTCATACACACACACTCATACACACACAACATACTAGTCCGGATCTAAGGGGTATGTCTT
>NC_069489.1:7439065-7466081 GCF_026875155.1 Cherax quadricarinatus | reverse complement strand
CTCTTGCAGAACCCTGATTCGAACTGATTTTTCCCTTTGAATTTACCTGAAGGGCCCGTACCCTTTCCATCGCAAACCCCCCCAATTCTCTGAAAATTTGCCCCTGGGTCATATTGCCCTCCCTTTTTTTTTCATGTGCCTTAAAATCATTTTTTTCCTTCCTGTTTTAATTTCTTCAAATTTGGGCCCCCTTGGTTCTTGGAGCCCGTACACAAAAACTGACCTCGCCCTTTCCTCCTCCCACTGAGTCTCCATCTGCTTCCTGAGGCTTTTTTTTCCTTCCATTGACATGTTTTGCCTTCAGCCCCTTTATATCTAAACTTCTAAATTCAGTGGCTTTTTTTTTCCTGGCCGCTGTCCCTTGTATGATTTGGCTGTTAGAATCTCTGCATATAAAAAACCTTATTTTTTTCCCCCCCCCAACCTTGCTTGATCTTAGTGTGTCATCGTCTTTCCCTGGCCCCGTGGGTCTGATGGGGCCTTCGTGTACGGCTGTCCCGTTGTTGCTTACCATCCCCTTGTTGCCCCTGGACTTTGAATTTCCATCTTTGTCTTCAGACCTGTCGTTTGTCTCAGTGGCTCATCGTCTTTTCCCCTGGCCCCACGGGGTTGATAGGGGCCTTCGTGAGACCCAGCCCCCGGGCCCCCCCAGGTGATGTGTGTGCGGGGTTCGTGGTGTGTGTGAGCGTCAGTTGTTTTTTGTCCAGAATTAAAACTACTTTGTGTCCCGTAATACTAATGAGATACCATTAACACTGAGAGTAGTTCTAATAATATTATTTGGTGTGTTAACAAGTCACTTTTTTCCCCAGTTATGCCCCCTTTTTTATCATGTGTACCAATATTTGTTCTCGATTTTTTGTTTTTGTTCCAAAAAAATTTATCTCTCGAAACTGTTGTCAGGGTGTAGTCCCATTAGTCCTTGTCCTACAAATTTTATTTTCCCACTACTGTAGGTGTTGTGTGTATGATATCGTTGGGCGGGTTTTTGATAGCAGCTACAGTGTCCGCCCGGGGGGGCTCTACCTCAGATTTCCCCCCCCAAAACAAATGATTTGTCGTTATAGGGGGCGTCCATCAGAGCCTGTGTCGTGCTCGCTGTACGATGCTTGCTGTACGATGGCTCGTACACCTCGCCCTTCCGCCGCTGACTTCTTCGGATATACTTTTCTCTTGCCCTTTTGAGTCCTCATTTACCACACTTATCACTTGTATACTGCTACTTTTATAATTTACACTTCACTTTTGGTAAGTACACTACTTATTTGTGATGACACCCAACCTGTTATGGCGGCGCTACTCCCTCAGTGAGTGTGTGTGTGTGGGGTGTGTGTTTTGGTGTGTGTGTGTGTGTGTGTTGAGTGTGTGTGTGGTGGTGTGTGTGTGTGTGTGCGTGTGGTGTGTGGTGTGTGGGTGTGTTTTGTGTGTGTGTGTGTTAGTTACCATTTTGTCCTAGGCACATGTCGATGTCTGTGTGTGTGTGTGTGTGTATGAGTGTGTGTGTGTGTGTGTGTGTGTGTATGAGTGTGAGTATACTCACTTATTTCATAGTTGTAGGAGGCGAGTCTTAGCTCCTGGCCCCGCCTGTTCACTGGTTGCTGCTGGGTCCTCTCTCTCCCCTCACAATAAGCTTTATCAAACCTCGTCTTAAAACTATGTATGGTTCCCACGTCCACTACGTCGCTTTCTAGGCTATTCCACTGCCTGACAACTCTATGACTGAAGAAATACTTCCTAACATCCCTTTGACTCATCTGTGTCTTCAACTTCCAATTGTGACCTATTGTTTCTGTGTCCCATCTCTGGAACATCCTGTCTTTGTCCACCATGTCTATTCAGCGCGGTATTTTATATGTCGTTATCATGTCTCCCCTAACCCTCCTGTCCTCCAGTGTCCTCAGGCCGATTTCCCTTAACCTTTCCTCACAGGACATTTCCCTTAGCTCTGGAAATAACCTTGTCGCAAACCTTTGGACTTTCTCTAATTTCTTGACGTGCTTGTTCAAATGCGGGTTCCAAACAGGTGCTGCATACTCCAGTATGGGCCTGACGTACACGGTGTACAGTGTCTTGAACGATTCCTTACTAAGGTATCGGAACGCTGTTCTCAGGTTTGCCAGGCGCCCATATGCTGCAGCAGTTATCTGGTTGATGTTGCTTCAGGAGACATGCTCGGTGTTATACTCACCGCAAGATCTTTCTCATTGAGCGAGGTTTGCAGTCTTTGGCCACCTAACCTATACTCCGTCTGGGGTCTTCTGTGCCCTTCCCCGATCTTTATGACTTTGCATTTGGCGAGGTTAAATTCGAGAAGCCAGTTGCTGGACCAGGTGTCCAGTCTGTCCAGGTCTCTTTGAAGACCTGCCCCATCCTCATCTGATTTAATTCTCCTCCTCATCTGTGCGTGTGCATGTATGTGTGTGTGTGTGTGGTGTGTGTGTGTGTGTGTGTGTGTGTGTGTGTGTACTCACATAATTGTGGTTGCAGAGGTCGAGACTCAGCTCCTCGCACCGACTCTTCAATGATCGCTACTAGATCCTCTCTCTGCTTCCTGAGCTTTGTCATACATCGTCTTAAAACTATGTATGTTTCCTGCCTCCACTACGTCACTTGCTAGGCTATTCCACTTCCTGACGACTCTATGACTGAAGAAATACTTCCTAACACCCCTGTGACTCGTCTGAGTCTTCAGCTTCCAATTGTGATCCTTTGTTTCTGTGTCCCCTCTCTAGAACATCCTGTCTCTGTCGTTATCATGTCTCCCCTGACCTTTCTGTCCTCCAGTGTCGTCAGTCCGATTTCCCTCAACCTTTAATTGTGAGACATTCTTCATGAGCTCTGGAAGTAGCCTTGTTGCAAAACGTTTGTACTTTCTATCTCTAACTTCATGACGTGCTTGAGCAGGTGTGGGTTCCAGACTGGTGCTGCATACTCCAATATGAACCTAACGTACACAGTGTACAGTGTCTTGACGATTCCTATTAAGGTATCGAAACGCTATTCTCAGGTTTACCAGGCGCCCATATACTGCAGCAGTTATCTGGTTGATGTGTGCTCCGGGTCCGTTTCTCGAGTTTAAAAGTCACACCAAGATCTTTCTTCATGAGTGAGTTTTGTAGTCTTTGTCACCTAGATATACTCTGTCTGCGGCCTTCTTTGCCCTTCCCCAATCTTCATGACTTTGCATTTGGAAGGGTTGAATTCGAAAAGCCAGTTTCTGTACCATGTGTCCAGCTGTTCAGGTCTCTTTTGTAGTCGCCTTTTTTTTCTCTTCATTGCATCATTCTCATCGAATTTTAATTCTTATCATCAAACTTCACATCATGTGCAAATAGGGTCACATCAGAGTCTATCCCTTCCATCATGTCATTTACATATATCAAAAATAGCACTGGCCCTAGAACTGACCCCTGTGGGACCCCGCTCATCATAGGCGCCCACTGTGGTACCTCTTCACGTACCATAACTCGTTGTTGCCTCCCTGTCAGGTATTCTCTGATCCATTGCAGTGCCCTCACTGTTATATGCGCCTGATCTTCCAGCTTCTGCACTAACCTCTTGTGAGGAACTGCGTTGAAGGCCTTCCTTGCAGTCCAGAACCATCCCCCCCCTCCCCCCCACCCCTCTCTCATGTGTCTTACTTCTGCTATCTTTTCACAAAACTGCAGAAGGTTTGTGACACAGGATTTGCCTTCCATGAATCTATGCGGGTTGTCATTTATAATCTAGTTCTGTTCATAGTGTTCCATTATTCTCCTCCTGATAATCTTCTCCATGACTTTGCATACTATACAAGTAAGAGACACTGGTCTGTAATTTAATGTCTCGGAGGTTTCTGTCACCTTCAAAAAAATTGGGGACTACATTTGCAGGTCCTCCATATCCTCAGGTAGTTTCCCCCACGTATAAACCGGCTGTGTGAAGATTGTGGTTAGTGGTACGCGCAGCATCTCTGCTCCTTCGATAAGGACCCAAGGGGAGATGTTGTCCGGTTCGTGGTACGCGCAGCATCTCTGCTCCTTCGATAAGGACCCAAGGGGAGATGTTGTCGGTTCCATTGCCATGAGTATCAAGGTCACTTAGCGATTCTGTACATCCTCCTTCCGTTGTTAGTATGTCATCCAACACTTGTTGGCATATTCCCTGTTGATGTTCCCCTCTGTGCTGTCTTCCCAGAGCTCTTCCTGTCTCTACTGTAAAAACTTCTTTAAATCTCCTGTTTAGCTCCTCACATACCTCTGATCTGTTCCTGGCCTCTTACTACTAATCTCTCTATTTTCAAGTATTTCTATGCTTCTTTACTTTTTCCATTCTCTGTTGCACTATATTTTTGCCTCTTACACCGTCAGGTAAACATGGGCTCGTTCTGGCTTCCCATTGTTCCTGTTGCCCTTGGGAATAAACTTTCTCTGGACTCCTTGCATTGTGTGTGTGTGTGTGTGTGTGATGTGTGTGTGTGTGTGTGGTGTGTGTATGTGTGTGTGTGTTGTGTGTGTGTGTGTGGGAGTGTGTGTGTGTGTGCATATGTGTGTGTGTGTGTGTGTAGTGTGTGTGTGTGTGTGTGTTGATGTGTGTGCATATGTGTGAAGTGCATATAATACAAAATCGTCTTCTTCACTTCTCCTAGTGGTATGGTAGAGTGTTAAGGTAACATTCTTGTTGAAATAAGGCCATATTTACGGTTTTGTAACAATAACTTTTAGTAAGAATTAAGGTTTACGAAACAAATTAACTAAAACTTAAAATCTTTACTAGTAGAGTTTTAGCTTAATGTATGATATGTTATGATACTAACATAAAATAAGGAGTTTAACTTCTTACATTTTCTTGGTATGTACCAGTACACTGATTGAATAATGAACCGCTTGAGGTTGGCTTTGCTATCACACAATCCAATAATATTGCACCTATAAGGCTTATTAAGGACCTAGCCACAAAGATAACTTACAATGCTTATAAGACTTACCTGAAATATCAATTCAGAGTATACAAGAACTCGTAAGTGACGGAGTTAGTCTCATTTACATCCAACAAGACTAAGTAGACTTGACCCCCATAACATAAAAGCCGACAAGGCTTATCCATTCAACTAAAAGTTTATTTAAATCTCTTAGAGTCATCCCTCCTCGTAAAGTGACAAGCTTAAGAAACCGGAACTCAATCCCATGAAAGACCCCCTCCCCCCCCTGAGAGAACTTGACATGTCTCTTATGAGAGGTCAATGAGTTGAGGTATGCTCCCTTGGCTAGGCCAGCCAGACTAGAAGTAGGGAATGCTAGAAGAGTGAGTGTGAAGGACATACTCTCAGCGAGTGCTGTGAACCTACTCGGGCAAGGGTTGTGAACCTGTCTCTGAGAGGTGCTGTGAACCTACTCAGAGCAAGGGTTTCTGAACCTTCTCTGAGCAGGTGCTGTGACCTGCTCGGAGCAAGGGCTGGTGAATCCTGCTTCGAGCAGGTAACTGTGAACCTACTCAGAGCAAGGGTTGTGAACCTTCTCTGCAGCAGGTGCTGTGACTACTCAGTGCAAGGGTGGTGAACTGCTTGAGCAGGTTTTTTTGGCTGTGAAACCTACCAGAGCAAGGGGTTGTTGAACCTTCCTCTAGAAGCAGGTGCTGTGAACCCTACTCGGAGCAAGGGTGGTGAACCTGCTCTGAGCAGGTGCTGTGAACCTACTCGGAGCAAGGGTTGTGAACCTTCTCTGAGCAGGTGCTGTGAACCTACTCAGAGCAAGGGTTGTGAACCTTCTCTGAGCAGGTGCTGTGAACCTACTCAGAGCAAGGGTTGTGTAAACACTTCTCTGTGCAGGTGCTGTGACCTACTCGGAGCAAGGGGTTGTGAGCCTTCGCTGAGCAGGTGCTGTGAACCTACTCAGAGCAAGGGTTGTGAACCTTCTCTGAGCAGGTGCTGTGAACCTACTCAGAGCAAGGGTTGTGAACCTGCAATGAGCAGCGTGCTGTGACCCTACTTAGAGCAAGGGTGTGATCCTTCTCTGAGCAGGTGCTGTGAACCTACTCAGAGAAGGGTTCGTGAACATGCTCTGAGCAGGTGCTGTGACCTACTTAGAGCAAGGTTGTGAACCTTCTCTGAGCAGGTGCTGTGAACCTACTCAGAGCAAGGGGTGTGACCTGCTCTGAGCGAGGGCGGTGAACCTACTGACGGTAACCACTGTGTGGTAAGCCGGACGTCAGGTTGGTCACCGTGACTGAGTGGTTCCCACTAATGGAAATAAGAATATATTAAGCCTCCCCCCCCCCCCCCCCATTATAATATAATTAAGTCACAATTTTAGCATTAATATTTGCCTTAACATATATACATGTATTATAAAATAAAGGGGCATATCCTATTATAAAATATAACGGGTATGGCCATACTCGTAACAGTGTGTGTATCACCTATTGTACCTCACCAATTTGTGTCTGCAGGGTCGAGTCCTAGCTCCTGGCCCCGCCTCTTCACCGGTTGCTACTAGACCCTCTCTCTCCCCGCTCCATGAGCTTTATCAAACCTCGTCTTAAAACTGTGTATGGTTCCTGCCTCCACTACGTCATTTTCTAGGCTATTCCACTGCCTTACAACTCTATGACTGAAGAAATATTCATACTATCTCTCTGACTCATTTGTGTCTTCAACTTCCAATTGTGGCCTCTTGTTTCTGTGTCCTCCTGGAACATCTGTCCTTGTCCACCTTGTACTATCCACGCAGTATTTTATATGTCGTTATATGTCTCCCTTACCCTCTGTCACTCCAGTGTCGTCGGCGATTTTCCTTAGTCTTTCTTACATAGGACACTTCCCCCTTAGCTCTGGAACTAACCTTGTTGCCAAACCTTTGTACTTCTCTAGTTTCTTGACGGCGTTATCAAGTGCGGGTTCCAAACAGGTTGCTGCATTACTCCAGTATGGGCCCTGACATACACGGTGTACAGTGTCTTGAATGATTCCATACCTAAGGTGTCGGAAAAGCTGTTCTCAGGTTTGCAGGCGCCCATATGCCTGCAGCAGTATCTGATTGATGTGTGCTTCGGAGACATGCTCGGTGTTATACTCACCCCAAGATCTTCTCCTTGAGTGAGGTTTGCAGTCTCTTGGCCACCTAGCCTATACTCTGTTCTGTCGGTCTTCTGTGCCCTTCCCCTATCTTCATGACTTTGAATTTGGCAGGATTAAATTCGAGAAGCCATTTGCTTGGACAGGTGTCCAGTTCTGTCCAGGTCTCTTTGAAGTCCTGGCCTGGTCCTCATCAGATTTAATTCTCCATCATTAATTCACATATTGCCAAACGGGCACTTGAGTCTAACCCTCCGTCATGTCATTCACATATACCAAAAATAGCACTGGTCTAGGACCGACCCTGTAGGACCCGCTCGTCACAGGTGCCCACTAGTGATACATCATTAGTGCAATGACTCGTTGTTGCCTCCCTGTCAGGTATTCTCTGATCCATTGCAGTGCCCTTCCTGTTATATTGCGCCTGATGCATCTAGCTTCTCACTAATCTCATTTCTGCCATAGTCAAAGGCCTTCTTGCAGTCCAAGAAGATTTTGCAATCAACCACCCCCCTCTCTCTTGTCTTATTCTGTATTTTATCATTAAAAACTCAGAAGGTTTGTGACAAAGGATTGCCTTCCGTGAATCCGATGCTGGTTGGCATTTATACTCCTGTTCCGTTCCAGGTGCTCCACCACTCTCCTCCTGATAATCTTCTCCATAATTTTGCATACTATACACGTCAATGACACAGGTCTATGTTTAGTGCCTCTTTTCTGTCTCTTTTCGAAATTGGAACTACATTTGCAGTCTTCCATACTCCGGTAGTTGCCCAGTTTCCAGGGATGTGTTGAAGATTGTGGTAAGTGTGTGTGTGGGTGTGTGTGTGTGTGTGTGCATGTGTGTGTGTGTGTGAATGTGTGGTGTGTGTGTGTGTGCATATGTGTGTGTGTGTGGTGCGTATGGAGTGTATGTGTGTGTTATGTGTGTGTATGTGTGTGTGTGTGCTGTGTGTGTGTGTGTTAGTGTGTGTGTGTTTGCATGTGTGTATGTTTGCATGTGTGTGTGTGTATGTATGTTGTGTGTGTTCATATGGTGTGTGTGTGTGTGTGTGTGGTGTGTGTGTGTGTGTGTGCGTGTGTGTGTGTGTGTTATGTTTGTTTGCAAGTTGATTTAGAAATCCATTTGTGTGTGTGTGGTGTGTGTGGTGTGTGCATGAGTCGTGTGTGTGTGTGTGTGTCTGTGTGTGTGTTGCTTGTGTGTGTTGTGTACTCACCTAGTTGTACTCACCTAGTTGAGGTTGCGGGGTCGAGTCGAGCTCCTGGCCCCGCCTCTTCACTGATCGCTACTAGGTCACTCTCCCTGAGCCGTGAGCTTATCATACCTCTTGCTTAAAGCAGCGTATGGATCCTGCTCAACTTTGACATCGCTTCCCAAATATTCCACTTACTGACTACTCTGTGGCTGAAGAAATACTTCCTAACATTCCCTGTGATTCATCTGATGTTTCAGCTTTCAACTGTGTCCCCTGTTACTGTGTCCAATCTCTGGAACATCCTGTCTTTGTCCACCTTGTCAATTCCTCTCAGTATTTTGTATGTTGTTATCATGTCCCCCACTATCTCTCCTGTCCTCCTGTGTCGTCAGGTTGATTTCCCTTAATCTCTCCTGTAGTACATACCTCTTAGCTCTGGGACTAGTCTTGTTGCAAATTTTGCACTTTCTCTAGTTCTTTACGAGCTTGGTAGGTGTGGGTTCCAAACTGGTGCGCATACTCCAATATGGGCCTCCCTACCATTAGTAAGGGTCCTGAATGTGTGTGTGTGTGTGGGAGTGAGATTATCTATCTATCTCTCTAGTGTGTGTGTATGTGTGTGTTTGTGTGTGTGTGTGTGTGTCTGTATGTGTGTGTGTGTCGTGTGTGTGGTGTGTGTGTGTGTTTGGTGTGTGTGTGTGCTTTTTGTGTGTGTGTGAGTGTACTCACCTATTTGTATCACCTATTTGTGGTAATCCGGGGTCGAGATCATAGCTCCTGGCCCTGCCTCTTCACTGATATTCTACTAGGTCCTCTCTCTCCCTGACTCGACTGAGCTTTTAATACATAACACCCCCTATGTATGGTTCCGCCTCACTACTTCACTTCTAAGCTATTCCACGGCTTGACTACTCTATATGCCTGAGAAATGCTTCCTAACATCCTTTGATTCATCTGAGTCTTCAACTTCTATTGTGACCTCTTGTGTCTGTGTCCATTCTCTGGAAATCCGGTCTTTGTCCACCTGTCTATTCGCCCCAGTATTTTATATGTCGGTTATCATGTCTCCCCTGACCTCCTGGCCTCCAGTGTCGTCAGCCCGATTTCCCTCCACACCTTTCTTCGTAGGAACAATCAGTAGATCTGCGGGACTTGTCTTGTTGCAAACCTTTGCACTTTTCTCTAATTTCTTGAACGTGCTTGACTAGTGTGTGAATTCCAAACTGGTGCTGCATACTCCAGTATGGGCCTGACGTAAATGGTATAAGAGTCTTGAACGACTCCTTACTGAGGTATCGGAATGCTATCCGTAGGTTCCAGGAAAGCTGGTATTGCTGCAGCAGTTATCTGATTGATATGCGCCTTCAGGTGATATGCTCGGTGTTATACTCACCCCCAAATCTTTTTCTGAGTGAGGTTTGCAGACTTTAGCAATCTAAATATATTGTGTCTGCCAAGTCTTCTTTGCCCTTCCCCAATCTTCATGACTTGCATTGCTATGGGTTAAACTCAAGGAGCCCGTTGCTGGACCAGGCTTGTAGCCTGTCCAGGTCTCTTTGTTGTCCTCCTGATCCTCATCCGATTTGATTTTTCTTAACTTCACATCGCCCGCAAACAAGGACCTTCTGAGTCATGCCTTTTTTTTTATTCATTACCCCAAAAGGGCAACACCTGGGAACCCCTGTAACCCCCCTTTCCCCCCCTTTGATCCTGTCAGTCCCATGACTCGTTGTTGCCTCCCTGAAAGGTTTCTCTTTAAATTTGCAGTGCCTTTCCCGTTATGTGTGAGATCCTCTAGCTTTTCAGTAACCTCTTGTGGGGAATGTGTCAAAGGGGCCCTTCTTAAAAAAAATGATAACCCCCTTTTTTTTTTTTTTTTTCCCTTTCAAAAAATTAAAGGTTTTTGAAAGGGTTTTCCCCTTAAAAACCCCTCTGGTTGCCCCAAATTTTCCTTTGTTTTTTTCCCATTTTGCTCCCCCATCCTTGTTTTCCCCATACTTTTTTATATTTATTCTTTTTTATCCTATTTCGTCTTTTTTTAAAAAGGGGGTCATTTCCCCTTTTAAGGGGGATTCCCCCATTTCAATGGGTTGAAGTTTTTAATGGTAAGCTGTTTGTCCCCTTTTGGGACCCAGGAGGAGTTGTCTGGTCCCACCGCATTTTGAGGTGTAAGTTCGCTAGCAGCTTCTTCACCCCCCTTGGTTATTTCCTCCCCAGCACTTGTGGTGCACCCCTGCTCTGATTTCCTGGGCCTCTGGTTTCCCCTGTAAATACTTTTTTAAAATTCTTGTTTTTTCTCCTGAATCCCTCTCGGTCGTTTTTGTAAATTCCCATCCCCCTTCCTCGTCTGATTCCCTGGTCCCTTTATGTTTTTTTCCTCCTATGTGGCTGTAAAACAGTTCGGGTCGTCTTGATTTCGATCTATGTCATTTTGTAGCCGTGAGCCCCTTTTTCTTTCTGGCATGTTCGTTTTGGGTCTTCGGTTAATCTCTTTATTTTCCTGGTTCTCTGTTTTCTGTACCCTTTTTCCCTTCTCTTGTCACCTAGTTTTTTTCCTCCCTACCCTTTGGTGAACCAAGGACTCGTTTGTTCTTCCCCTTATTTTTGTTTCCCTTGGAACAAACCTCTCGTCTGCCTCCTTGCATTTTGTTGCCACATAGTCCATCATTTTTTGTACTGGTTTTCCTGTCAGTTCCCTCTCCCACTGAATGTCTTGAAAGAAGTTCCTCAAGTCTGAGTAGTTCCCCCTTTTGTAGTTTGGTTTTTCCCACCCTATTCCTGCTGCTCTCTCCACTTGGAGCTCAACTATGTAGTCGAAGCACAGAACCACATGATCACTATCTCCCAGGGGCCTTTCATACATGATATCCTCGATGTCCGAATACTCAGGTGATACAAGGTCCAGTCTTGCTGGTTCATCCTCTCCTCTCTCTCTGGTAGTGTCTCTAACATGTTGATGCATGAGGTTTTCCAGTACCACATCCATCATCTTGGCTCTCCATGTTTCGGGACCCCCATGGGGCTCCAGGTTTTCCCAGTCAATCTCCTTGTGATTGAAATCACCCATAACTAGTAACTTTGCTCCCCCCATGTGTGCTCTCCTGGCCACCTCGGCTAGTGTGTCGGCCATTGCTCTGTTGCTCTCATCGTATTCTTCTCTTGGCCTCCTGCAGTTTTGTGGTGGGTTGTACATTACTGCAATTATCACCTTATGTCCCTCAGACTGGATTGTTCCTACTAAGTATTCCCTTTCGCCCGTGCCATCCATTCCTTCCATTTTCTCAAACCCCCACTGGTTTTTAATGAGAAGTGCAACTCCTCCTCCTCCTCTCCTCCCTCTGTCTTTCCTGAGGATTTGATATCCGGATGGAAAGATTGAATCTGTTATTATTCTGGTGAGTTTTGTTTCTGTGAGTGCTATTATGTCTGGGGATGTCTCCTTGATTCTTTCATGCCACTCCTCATACTTATTTGTTATTCTATCTGCATTTGTATACCACACCTTCAACTTCTTTTCTAAGATTGTGGTCTGGGAGGTGTATTGGGGTTGGGGAAGTGGGATACCTGATAAAGAACTATGGATGGTTACTGTGGGGGTGGAGTTTGTAATGCAGAGGATGGGGGCATTGGATGTGGCTTAGGTTTTTTGGGTTTTTAAGATTTTTTGGGTTTTGAAACGGGGGTTGACCGGGTTTTGGGGGGCTTCTATGGGTATTTGGAGGGGGGCCCAAAATTTTGATTTTCCCTGTGCCTGGGATTTTCCTGTCGGGCCCCTTCTCCCACCCCCTTTCCCCTTTCCTCTTTCGCCTTTTTGAAAACCATCTCTCTCTGTTCCTGTTTTTTCCCTGCTTGTTTTCCCTGTCCCCGTCCAGAATACCCCTTTTCCCTTTTATCCCGGGCATGCCCCTTTAAATCGTGCTTTCCTCCTGCGGGGAATCCTTTTCCCGAGTCAATTTTTTTCCCTTTAAAGGGCACTTTCCCTGGCTGGGTTTTTTTTTACTTTTCCCCCCCCTATTCTCCGAAAATTTTTCCACTGGGGTCATGCGTTTTCTCCTTTTGCTTTCATGATGTTTTTTTTCAATTGCTTTTTTCCCTCCCCTTTTTTTCTGGCTTCATATGTTTCCCCTTCAATTTTCCGGGGCCCCCATACACAAAACTGACCTCACCCTTTCTTTTCCCCCCACCCCTACCCCTGTGTATCCCCTCATTCAATTTAAATTTTTTTCCATTGGGGGTTTTTTCCTTCCCTTCAGTTTCACTAGCTAATGACTTGGGCCCAGGGGCCCTTTGGTCTTTTTTCCCCCCTTTTTTTCGTTTTTTCCCCGGTTTCCCCCCCGGGGGCTGCTGCGGTGGCCCTTTTTAGGGCCTCCCCCATATAGCTTAGCTCTTTCTTTTTACTACAGTCCCCCACGGGATTGAGTTTCAAAAACCCTGTTTTGCCCCTTTTCCCCCTAAAGTCCCCAAATTTGGGAAACTAAAGGTACAGTCTCTGTTGTAAATTTCCCAAAAAATGTTCTTTAGGCTTTTTCAGATTTTTTCAGTTCCTCTTCAAAAACTCGGGTTCCGGGCCCTTTCTGCTGCTTTAAACCTTCCCCTCCCACTTCCTGTTTTCCATGCCCTATACCTCCCTTCCCATTCCCATGCAAAGGGTTCTTCTACTTTTTTTTCCCCTTTCATGACCCCTTTTTTGTGAGCCTGCTCCCCCAATTTTCCCCTTTGCAGTTTCCCCCCCTTTGTCCCTTGGTTTTTTTTTTTTGTTGCTCCCCGGGAAACCCCCTTTTTTTGTTTTTTTCCAAAATTCCCTCGAGGGGGAAACCTTTTAAAATTTTCCCTCCCATGTTGGGTTAGAAATTGTGTAGGGTCAGAGTGTGGGGGGGGGGAGGTATAAAAAGGAAACTGTGGCTACGGGGGAGAGAAGGGGGAAAGGGGAAAGAGGGGAAGGAGGGGGAAGCAAGTGGGTAAAGGGGGAAGAGGGAGGGGGGAAGGGGGGAGAGCGGGGGGGGGGGGGTAAAAAGGAGGGGGGGAAGGGATCGGGTAAAGGGAAAGTAAAGATGTCGGTCGAGTGCCCCCCCACCTATTTGGGGTTGCGGGGGTTCCGAGTCCTAGCCCCCTGTGTTTGTGTTGTGTGTTGTGGGTGGTGTGTGGGTAATCTGCTTTGCGTGTACCACAGTGTTAACACTCGAATTTTTAAACCCTTTTCCCATTTTATAAAAAAAAATTATAAACTGGTGCCCCCCACTAGAATTTCAAAAATTTTATAAAGTTAGGTTCTTTGCAATAATTGTGCATTTTTTGGGTTTTTCTTTAAATTTTTGTGGTAAATTCATTCAGCTGTTTTCCCCTTGGTTTTAAAAAATTTTTTAACTACCCCGGGTAAAATTTTCAAAGAGCAATTTTAAGCATTTTTTTGGGGTTTTCTTAATAAATGTTTAGTAGGTCCCTTTTTTAAACCATGTGTCTTAATTTTAAAAAAAATTTTTAAAAACGAAAAAAATTTGATAAAATAATAAAGAAAAATAATAAACAATAATAAAAAATAATAATAATAATAAGAAAAGATAAAATAAGTTTTCGTTCGGATTTTTAATCCCCGGAGGGGAAAAATAATAAAAAATTAAATTTAATTTAAAAATAATTTTTAAGAAAAAAAAAAGGCATTTTAAATTTTCCAGCAAAATAACTTTTGGGGAAAAGTAAAATGTCACCACTGTTTTTAAAACATTTATAGACGAGGTGAAAAATTTTAAGGTTTTTTTTTTTTTGAGAAGAAGTTCGGTTACTAAACTAAAATTTAAAGTGAAAACATAGTGAGAGTTTTACTGTTTTTTTTTAGCTGATGTCACAATATTTTTTTTGGGGAAAGATTCTGAAAAAAATTTGCAAAACGGTTGGTAGACAAATTTTGAAAAAGGTTTAAAAACGGGAAATTAAAAGTAAACAAAAATAAGAAAGGGGGCAAGATTTTTAAGCAACAAATTTTTTTTTTTGGGTTTCCGGGAAAAGAGGGATTATGAGAAAAAAAAATTTGTTTCATTTATTAGGGGTTGTAGACAGGTTTACAAGGGTTGAAATGAGAGGTAAAGGTTTGAACTTTAAAAAGTGACGAGGGTCTTTGGAAAAACTGTGGAACAAAGAACTTTCTCTAAGATGGAAAAAAGAAAAATTTTAGAGGTTAAAATAGAACCAACCCCCCTTTTTAAAATTGGGAGGGGACATACTTTTAAATATTTGCAGGGGAAAGCTCCCCAAATTGTGGGGGATTGAATATTTTTATGGAAATTATGAGGGCCCAAACCAAAATTTTATTTTTCCCAGTGAGTTGAGGAAAGTTTTCTTGGGGTGATTTGGGAAAAAAAAGAGAGGTGAAAAAAAAATTTCCCAAGGGGGAATATAAATAAGGGTTTTGGAGTGGAGAAGGGAAAAAAGTAAATGGAAGGAAGGGGGGGAGTGAAAAAGGGGAAAAAAGTCATGGAAGGAAAGGGGGGAGTGAAGAAGGGGAAAGAAGTCAAAAGGGGAAAGGTTTTGGAGTGAAGAAGGGGAAGAAGTCAGGGAAAGGGAAAAATTTGGGGAGGGGTTTTTTAAAAACCATCCACAGACATGTGGAAGCATTTTTAAGTGGGGCATGAATGAAGGAAATTTTTTTTTTCCGGGATAACGTGCAGATGGAGAAATATAAATTAAACCCTTTTAATAAAGAGATTCAATAAAAACTGTCTAGCCCCTTTGGGGTAAATTTTAACTAGTCCCGGTGTAAAAGGTTGGAGATAGGAAATACTTTAAACCGGGGGAGTGAAAGGAAAGGGTTTAGAAAAAATAAATAAATTACCAGTACTTTGTAAAAAAGGTTGGAGATAGGAAATACTTTAAACCTGTGCGTGTGGGAAAAAGGTTGGAGATAGAAAACAAAATTTACCTGGGGCTGGGGTAGGAAGTTGGAGAAAAATAAATACATTACCTGTAAATTTGTATTAAGGGGGGGCAATATAAGGGCCCAATTAAAACAAAATGCAGTAAATGTATCCTTTAAATTGACAAACTTTTCGCCCCCCACAGTGGGATTTTTCAATTCGGGGTTGGAAATTTTTATAATTTAAAATTTTCCATCTGTAATTAAAGGGGGAAAATAGAAAATACTTTTCCCCTTCCTGCTGGTAAGAAGGTTGGAGACGGGGTAGAAGGTTGAAAGATGTAAAAACAAAAAGGCACAATACCGGACGGGAACAATACACAAAAAACCCCCAACATAAAAGAGGGGAAGTTTAAACAAAACGACTTTTTTCGGCCTATTTTGGACCATTGCAAAATCACTTTAAACAGAGTTGGGGGCAGGAGGGGCATATAAAAGGGCCCAAGGAAAGGGGGGTAGTAGTATATAGCGAGTAGTAGTAAAAAAATTTGTATAAAATACCGACGGGAAATGAAATTAAAAACACATCCACAACACCCAGGCATCCCCATCGTAACGTTCCCCCCATCCAGCCACCCACTGGATGGCGAAACGCCCAAAAAAAACAAAGCCCACCCCCAAACGCCGCAAAATGGGGTTTTAATTTTTAAACAGTATTTGAAGTAAAAGAAGAAGGGGTAAAAGTGGGTGGTAGCGGAAGAAGGGAAAATTTAAGGAAGACGACCAGTAAAATTTGAAAAGGGAAAGGGGGAGCACGCAAGAGGGGCTAGAAACCCACAAAGGGAGACCCAAGGGGCACAGAGGTGCGTGAAAGGGGGAAGGGGTTGAAAAAAAATTTTAAATGAAAAAAAGGGAAAACCAAAAAACACGAGACAGGAAGAGAAAGACCCCCAAAAGGGGAAAAAGGAGGGGGAAAAAAGGGGAAAAGGGGAATAAAAAAAAAGAAAAAGAAAAAGGGGGGTTTCCCTTTTTAAAAGTCACGGGTTCTGAATTTTGGAGTTTTTTAAACAATGTAGTGGGAGAGGAAGGCATCTACAGAACAACCCCGGGGCTAAGGTTCATACAAGGAAATTTGGGTGTATTAGAGGGGAAAATTTCCAACTAGACCGGCGCTTTTCCCCGAGTTGGAATTTGGGCTTCTGCAAAAACGGGGCCCTTTCCCCTTATTCCAACTCGAACAGTCCCCCGCCCTAGTTGAATCCTCTCTAAAAAACAAAAACCCCCATGTAGGGAACCCTTTGGGCCCTGGCTTGCCCTCGGGGGGGGGAATCCCTTTCCCCTCTCCCACAAACTTTGGGAAAAATGCTCCAAAGTTCAGAACACCCCTGCTTAACCTGAATCCTCATTTTTTCTTTTTTTTTCTTCTTCCTTTCCCCCTTTCCTCTCTCCTTTTCCCCCTCGGGTTTGTTTTTCCCTCTCTCCTGTCTCGTTTTTTCTGTTCCTTCTTCATTTATTTTTTTTTCCACCACCCCCCCTTTGCCCCGGAAAAAACCCCCCCCGGGTGCGCTTGCTCTCCCTCTGGGGGGGTATCTAGCCCCCCTTCCCAAAGTGCTCCCCTTTTTTTGTTTTTGCCCCTGGTGGGTTTTCCCTTATTTCCCACTTCCGCCCATTTACTACAACCTTTTCCCTTCTTCACAAAAAATTATTTTTTGAAATTGGGACACATGGGGTGGCGTCTGGTTTTCCCTTTGTTGTGGCCCTTTTTCGCCATCCAGGGGCGGCGGGGAATTGGCGAAACTTTCTACGATGGGGATGCCCTGGGGGGGGGGTTGGGGGGGGAGGGGGGTTTTTCCTTAATTTCTTTCCTGCCCGGTATTATATCAATTCTTGCCTACTCCCTACTACTACAAACCCCGCCCCCTTTTAAAGCCTATATTTTCCCCTCCTGCTCCACCTCTGTTAGTTGGATTTTGTCCAGGGTCCAATTAGGACCAAAAACTTCGTCGTAAACTTCCCCTTTTTTATGTGCGGGTTTTTTGGGTTTTTTGAAGCAGTAAATACATTCCCTGTAAAGGTTTATAAAATGGGGTTTTGGAGATAGTAAAAAACATTACCTGTGCGGGTTAGGAAAGGTTTGGGATACAGTAAATCATCTCTGTGCTGTATATAAAGGTGAGGTAGTAAATACATTACCGGTGTTTAGTAGGAAGGAGGGAGTAAAAAATACATTCCCCTGCCTGTGTGGGAAATTTGCTGTAATAGAAAATCCCCATTCCCTTTGGAGGGTGTATAAAGGGGTTGGGAATAGTAAATACATTATCTCTGCTGCGTAAAAAAGGGTTAAAGAGATAGCAAATACTTTTACCTGTGATTTTGTAGGAAGGTTGGGACAGAAAATACTTTTCCCTGTATGTGTAGGGGGGGTTTGACGATAGTAAATACTTGCCTGGGGATGGGGCAAGATGGGTAAAAGTTTTTTTAATGTTGGGGGAAATTTTATGAACTGTGGGGGTCAACATAAAATTTCGGCAAAAAAATTTAATGAATAAATGACGGTGAGGGGTGTTTTTTATTTTTTGTCTCCCTAAATTTTCCTTCGGGGTAAAAACCGATCTGTGCAAAAAAATAATTGAAAATCCCTTTAAAACACCTCCTTTAAATGCTTAAAAAAATGCGGGGCCAAAAATTTCTCTTTTTTGTATTTTCAGAATTTACTACTTTTACTCCAAGTTTTACTTGTCGCGGTGATTCAGTTTTTTGTTGTTTTTTCTAGTCAGTTTCGGGTCCCCGTTTAACTGAAGAAAAAAAAAAATCTTATTTTTTTTTGAGAAAATACATTGAAAAAACTGTGACAATAGTTATTTGGGTTTTTTTGAAAGAAAAAATTTTTTAAAATTTTGTTATAAAGTTTTGGATTTTTTAAAACTTTACTTAAAACGTTAAAATTTCATATTATGGGAATAAAAGAAAAAAAAAAAAAAAGTGAAAAAATTATGGTTATTTGGGTTTCAATTTTAACAATATATTTTTCCCCGATTATTTTTAACGTATTCAAACATAATTTATGTGATCCTTTATATATGTAAGAGATTTTATATAAATATTTTTGGGAAAAATTTTTGGGGGGGGGGGGGGGAGGGGGGAAACCCCAGAAATTTTAAAACCAGATAACCCAAAACACTCCCAAAAACCCCTTTAAAAACATTTTTGAAAGGGGCTGGTGGGAGCTGGGTGCCCTGCCTGCCTTAACCCCGGGGGCTGGGGCAGGGTGGGTGCCTGGGCCCGCCTTACCCAGGTGCCTTTGGGGCAGCTGCCTGCCCGCCTTACCCCGGTTGGGGTGGGGCAAAACGGCTTCCTGCCTGCCTTACCCAGGTGCTGTTGCAGCCGGCTGGCCTTTCCCCGCCTTACCCAGGGGCTGGGGCAGCTGGGTGTTGCCTGCCTTTTAAAACCCCGGTGCTGTTGGGAGCCGGGCCTGACTGGCCCCTTTCCCCCGGGGCTGTGCAGCTGGCTTTCCCGACTGGGCCCAAACCCCGGTTTCTGGTGCGCGGCTTCCGCCCCGCCTTTCCCAATGTTGGGGCAGCTGGCTGGGCCCCGACTGCCTTTCCCCCGGTGGGTTTCATTGGAGCCTGCCTTTCCCTTTTCTCAGGGGCTGGGGCAGCTGGGTGCCTTTTCCTGCCTTAACCCCGGTGCGGTGCAGCTTTGGCCCGCCTGACAAACCTTACCCCCGGGGGCGGGTGCGCTGGCTTCCTGCCTGCCTTACCCAGGGGGTGCTTTTTGCAGCCGGCCATGCCTGCCTGCCTTACCCCAGGTGCCCGGTGCAGCTTGGGTGCCTGCCTGCCTTAAACCCAAAATTTTTTTTTGCAGGCGGCTTTCCTGACTGCCCCCTTTCCCCCGGTGGGGTGGTGGGAAACTGGCTGCCTGCCTGCCTTTACCCAGGGGCTGGGGGCAGCTGCCTGCCTCCCCTTAAAACCCGGTGCGGTTTAAACTGGGGTTTTCCCGGCCCCGCCTTTTTCCCAGGGGCTGTTGCAGCCGGCTTCCTGCCCCCGCCCTTTTTCCCAGGTGCTGGGGGCCGGGGTGGGGCCCCGCCTGCCCTTTCCCAGGGGGCTGTTCAGGGGCCGGTTTCCTGCTGCCTTAAAACCCCGGGGTGGTGCAGCCCGGCTGCCTGGGCTGCCTTAACCCCCCGGTTTCTGGTGCAAACGGCTTCCTGCCGCCTTACCCCAGGTGCTGGTGCAGCTGGCTTTCCTGGGCTGCCTTACCCCCGGGGCTGGTGCATCTGGCAGCCTGCCTGCCTTACCCAGGTGCGGTGCCCCCCAAACTGGCTGCCCGCCCCCCTTAAACCCAGGGGCTGGTGCGCCGGAGCCTGACCTTTTCCCCTTTCCCCCGGTGCCCGGGCAAACTTGGGTTTTCCGCCCCGCCTTAAACCCCGGTGCGGTGGCAAAGGGTGGCCCGCCTACCTGCCCTTAACCCCCGGTGCTGGGCAGCCCGGCGGGCCTTTCCCGCCTTACCCAGGTTGGGGGGTGCAGCTGGCCGCCTGGGGCCTGCCCTTTTTCCCCGGTTTCGGGTTTGGGAGGCCCCCCTTTCCGCCTTTCCTCACCCAGGTTTCTGGGGGGGGGAGGGGGTGACTCCCCCGCATGCCTTAAACCCCCCTGCTGGTGCAGCTGGCTGCCTGCCCTTTCCCCTTTCCCAGGGCTGTTCAGCTGGGTGCCTGGGCCCCCCTTGCCCAGGGGGGCCTGGACAGTGGCTGCCTTTCCTGCCTTCCCAGGGCTGGTTGGGGGCTGGGTGCCCCGCCTGCCCCCCAAAAAAGGTACTGGTGGAGCTTTGGGTTTCCTGCCCGCTTTTAAATCCAAAGGGGGGCTGGTAAATGCCGGTTTTCCTGCCTGCCTTTCACTGGTGCTTTGGGGGAGATTGGCTGGCCCCCTGCCTTTACCCAAACTGGTAAAAGGGTTTTGCCGCCCCGTTTTTAAATCAGGGGCTGGTACGGGGGGGGGGGGGGGGGGGGGGTTCCTGCCTTCCTTAAAACTGGTTTCGGTACAGGGTTTGGGGGGGTTCCCTTTATGATTTACCCAGGTGCTGTCCCGCCGGGTTTATTTTCCTGTTCTACTCAGGGGGGCCGGGGGGAGCACTGCCTCCCCTTTCACAGGTGCTGGTGCAGCTGGCTACCCGCCTGCTTTAAAACCCAGGGGCTGGTGCAGCCCGGCTGCCTGCCTGCCTTAAACCCGGTGCAGGTGCAGCTGGTTGCCTGTTTTGCCTTTTTTCCCGGTGTTGGTACAGGGTGGTTGCCTGCTTGCCCTTTCTCAGGTGCTTGGGACAGCTTTTGCCCGACTGTTTTAAAAACCCCGGTTTATGGTACAGCTGGGGGCCTGCCTGCCTTTACCCAGCGCTGGTTTTCAGGGTTTTTGGGCCACTTGTCTTAAAACAGGGGTTTTTTGCAACTGGGGGGGGGGGGGGTTTCACTCCCTTACCCAGGTGCTGTCGCGCCGACCCGCCTGCTTAACTTAACCCCAAAGGGGCCGGAAAGCACTGGCTGCCTGCCTGCCTTTAAAACCCCGGAAAATTTTGGGGCAGCGGCTGCCTCCCTCTTTTTAAAACCCAGGGGCTGGTGCAGGGGGTTGCCCCCTTTGCAATTTCCCAGGTGCTGGGCAGCGGCTTTAAAAACACGCCTTACCTAGGGGGTGGGTGCAACCCCCGGGGCCCACCTGGGCCTTTTCTCAGGTGCTTTGGTTTCATTTTTGGGTGCCTACTTTCCTTAAAAATAAAGGGGCTGGTTTCAGCTGGCCGCCTGTATGCCTTTCACGGAGCAGGTGGGAGCTGGCCCGCTCAAACCCGCCTTTTCCCAGGGGGGTGGTGCAGCCGGCCCTCGCCCGAATTACCCAGGTGCTGGTCAGGGGTAGCTGCCCCCTTCCCTTACCTAGGTGCTGGGGGGAGGTTTTCTGCCTTTCCTGCCTTGCCCAGAGGGGGGGGGGGGGGGGCAGCTGGCTGCATGCCTGCCTTACCCAGGCATTGGGGCAGCGGCGCCCCCTCTGCCTTAAAACCCAGGTTCGGGGCACAAACTGCCAACCTGCGTTTCCCAGGGGGCTGAAAGCAGCTGCCTCTCTCCCTGCCCCTTTCCAAAAGGGGTTTTCTGCAGCTGGCTGCCCGTCCCGCCCCTTTTCCCAGGTGCTGGTGAACTGCAAAGCCTTTCCCCCTTTCCCTTTCCCCGGTGCTGGTGGGTGGGTGGCTGACCCTTTCCCGGCTTGCCCAATGCTGGTGCAGAGGGCTGCCCCCTGCCCCTTTAAAACCCAAAGGGTTTTTTGGTGCAGCTCGTTTTCACACTTTCCCTTTCCCAGGTGCTATTGCAGCTGGGCCTCAAACCTAATTACCCCGGGGGATGGAGCAACTGGGTGCCCTCCCCGTCCAATTTCCCGGGGCCGGTGCAGCTGGCTGCCCCGCTTGCCTTAAACCCCGTGCTGGGCAGGGTGGTTGCCTTAGCTTTTAAAAAAGGTGCTTTGAGCAGCTGGCCCCCACGACTGCCTTTAAAAAGGGGCTGGTGCAAACTGGCTGCCTGCCTGCCTTTCCCAGGTGGGTGTGAAGCTGGCGCCCGCTTTTCCGTACCATGTCCCGGGCAGTTAGCTGCCAGCCTTCCCTTTTCCTAGGTTTCTGGTGCAGGGGTTTTTTGCCCGCCCCGCTTTTCCCCCCAGGGGCTGGTGCAGCACTGAACACCTGCCTTACCCAAGTGCCGGTTTTTGCAGCGGGGGCCGGGGGCCTCCTTTCACAGGTTTCTGGTGCCCAAATTGCTGCCTGTCTGGGCCCGCCTTACCCCCGGTGGGAGGGGCAGCTGGTTTCCGTAATGCCTTATCCAGGTGTTTTGGGCCAAAACTGGGTTTCCCGCCCGTTTTTTAAAACCCAGGTGATGGTACACTGGCAGTTTTTGGCCCCGCCCCCTTTCCCCGCTGCTGGTTCACTTGTTGCCCACTTTTTCCTTTCACAGGTTTTGTAAAATGGCTTCACACCTCCCTTACCCAGGGGCGTCGGGGGGGGAGGGGGATTCCCCCCCCTTTAAATTTCCAAGGTGCCCGGAACACTGGGTGCCTGCCTGCCTTACCCAGGAGAGGGGCAACCCAGCTGGCCCCCCCTGCTTTACCTAGGTTTCTTTGGGGCAGCTGGGTTTCCCAAAATTTGGGATTACCCAGGGGGCTTTTTGGGGAGCTGGCTTATTTACCTGCCCTTTCCTAAGGGGCTGGGGGCACCCAGGTTCCCACCTGCCTGACCCCAGGTTTCTGGTGCATTGGCTGCCTACTTTCTATAAAAATAGGTGCTGGTGCAGCTGGGCCCCCTGTCTGCCTTTCCCCGGGGCCCGGTGCAGCTGGCGCTCACCTGCCTTAAACCCCAAATGTTTTGGGGCAGCTGACTGCCCCCCTAAATCAAACCCGGTTTTGGGGGTGGAGTGGGCCCGGGGCCCCCTAAATTTTCCCCCGATGGGGTGGGCAGCAGCTTCCCCCCTGCCTTTCCCCCCTGTCCGGTTTTAGCTAGCCCGCCTGGGCCCTTTCCCTTAAAACAGGTGCCTTTGGGGCAAAATAGCTTTCCCCCAAAACCTTTTCACATGTTTCGGGGCAGCTGTTTTTGCCGAAAGCCCCTTTCACCAGGGCTGGTGGGAGCTCGCTTTCATTCCTAAACCCTTTCCTTTTTGGGGCTGGTTTCAGCTGGCTGACCGCCTTTCCCTTTAAACCCGGGGGCCCCAGTGAAGCTAGCTGCCCACCTCCTTACACGGGGGGGGGGGGGTTTCCGGTGCACAAACTGCCTGCCTTCCTTAAAACAGGGGCGGTTGGGAGCTGGCTGCAAAGCCTTTCCCTGCCCCGGGGGAAAGGGGCAGCTGTCTGTCCGGGCCCACCATACACAGGGGTTTTAGTAAAACAAGTTGCCCACCTTGCCTTACCCATTGTTGGGGCAGATGGCCCTACCTTAAATAAAACCCAAATTGCGGGGGCAGCTCTTTGGGCCCCCCGCCTCCTTACCCAGGTGCTGGGGGCATCTGGGTGCCCGTATGCCTTTTCAAGGTGCTATTGGGCCCCTGGTGCCTGCCCGCCCTTTCCCAGGTGCTGGTGCAACTGGTTCTCTGTCCCCGCCTAACCCAGGGGCTTGTGGGAAATCTGGCCCGCCCACCTGCCCTTTCCAAATTGCTGGTGCAGCTGCCTTTTTCACCTGCCTTTAACCCCGGGGCGGTTTCAGCTGGCCCGCCTCCTTGGGCCCTTTCTCAGGTTTCTTTTGGGGCTCCTGCCCACCTGCCCCTTAAACGAGGGCTGGTGCAGCGACCTTTCCTGCATGTCCTTTCCTGGGTTTCTGATTGTTTTCGGTTCAAATCCCTTAAAAACTTTAGCCAGGTCCCTGCAACCCCCGAACAACACACTTTATAAAAAAAGGATATGGTTCCAAAACCCTTTGAAATGGGAAGGCACAAATAATAGTTTTCCCAGTCCTTTTTTAAAATTTTTTTTTATTTTAAAAACCTTAAAAAAACTTTTGATAATTTTTAAAATATCTTTTTTAAATATCACTGTCAGAAACTTTCCTTTTACACCCAAAAAAACTCAAAAAAATAGAATGTACATGTTTAATTTTTGGGCACATAAATTGGGCAATGAACAGAGGAATATTACGCTTCCCCCCAATATAAAAAAATTACTTGTGGCAAAATACATATATTCAGAATTAACACTTTCACTGGGGAACTCCCTGGGGATAAGGGAAAATCAAAAGTTCTAAGTTTGAAAACTGGTCGTCCCCAAACGTTCCTTTAAAAATAATTTTTATATAATTGTCAGCAGACTTCACAATAAACCACAAGCTGGTTTAGGAGTTTTTTTTTTACACAATTCTCTATCCCCAATGAAAAAAGGCGGAGTACTTTGGGGGGTAGCCCCAGACAAAAAGGGTAATTAAAATCGGCAGAGAGAGTGAACTGCCACCGCCGTAAATTCCCCCCTTACATCAACTCGTTCCCAAAAAGGGGGGAGAGGGTAAGCGGTGCAAACACCACCAATTTACATACCTTTTATATAGCCTTTTTTGCCCCGGTGTACCTCCCCAACAAACCCTTTCTCAAGATATATAAATATTATATATATAAATTATATAATATATATAATATATAAATATAAAATATAATATATATAAAATATACACATCATACCCGTGTTTTTATTTTCCCAAATCAGATAATATTATAAACTAGTGGAAAACTTTAATTTAAACTAATATTAAAAAACCCAGAGTATAAATTTAAGTTGGATTTTTACATAATTAATCACAAATTTTGATCTTTGGGCATAAACACCCCCCCCCCCCCTTTTTGGGGAACCCAAACTTCGCCGTAAAAAAAGGACTTCAAAAACACAATATAAACCAGAATACAAGTCAATTTCCCCCTGACAAAGACCCGGGTACAAATGCCCGCTTTTCCCCAAAAAGAAAATAAACGTCCTTTTTTGCCCCCAAACCACGTAATGTGTAGACACCACTAACCAAAGCTTTTGGTAGAAGAGGCGTTTCTCTAAAAAAGGGCCCCTTTAAAAAGACCATTTGGTAGCAGGGGAAGTCGGGGGAAGAACCAAAAAGGGGACTACCACCACAAAATAAGTTCTGGATACCTTATGGTGGCTTAAAGTGACAGGCTCCCTCATGGTTTCAAGAATCAATGACTGTAAGTAAACAAATGCATTTAAAAAAGCATTAAACAAATACAACCTATTAAAAAAACCTATAAATTCTCTTTTGTAAAATTCAAATTTTAAATTAAAATGTCCCCAAAAGGAAGGGGCAGAGTGTCAGGGGAAAAACATTTTTCAGGGTTTCCCCTAATGTGGATAATACTTTTAGAAAAAGGGTTTTATCCAAGGGCCCCTCTTTTTATCCTAGCAAATTCCCTTTGCCCCTTTATGGTTGGTTTTAAAAAATTAAGGGATTATGATCTGTTTTTAAAAATCTAATTTTATGAGGGGGAGTCCCGAATAAACCTCAAAGTGTTTTCCCAAGGGGGTAAGACCAATTCTGGGGCTTCCTTTTCCCAAAGGTTTTTCAATTTAAATTAATTGATGGGGGTTTTAATTTTTTCAGAAAAAAAAACAGACGGGGGGAAAAGAACAAAGAGGAGGAAGGTTGTAGAAGGACAGCACCAAATGCAAAAACTTTGCGGGATCCACTTGTAAAGGGGGCAAACAAAATTTGGACTTTGTAATAAAATTGGGGACGAAATTTAAAATAATCGTTTCAAATTTTTTAAAAGCCCTGTCCCCATTTTGAGGGCAAACAGAAATTTTTAAATTTAGGGCTGGTCAATTCCAAAAAGGGGGGGCGCCAACCCCGAAAGAATTTTGGGGGAGAACCGGCGGAAGTTTGCCGGCCCCCCCCTAGAAATCTTTTACACCCTTTTTTTTGTCCCCCAGGTATAGGAAAAACTTTAAATGGCTTTTGATCTTAAACATTTAAAAGGTTTCTACTGTTTCCCTTTGGGCCCATACTGAAGGGCCCAGAAAATTTTTCGGGCCCTTTCCCCAAAATTTACACTTGGCTAAATTAACCGTAAAAATTTAACCCTTTTAGGGTTTTTTTAGAAATTTTTCCCTTTTAGCCGAGACACATCTGCCCCACTTTTTCACTTTTTCACCACTAAATCGTCCAAATAAGCTTTCCCCACCTTCCAGCCCCATAAGTTTGACTATTCCCTCAGCCTCTGAAAAAAGTAGACGCCCCCATTACAGAGGCCGAAAGGGGAAACTAAATAGTTTTTAAAAAGACCACCAGGGAAAAGTAAAAGACGAATTTTCTCTTTTGGCTCGTGTTTGGGCAGTGGTACTTGATAATAACCTCGAAAAAGGTCTAGCTACTCCCATATTTAGCCCCCGGGGACTTTATCTATTAAATCGCTACCCTAGGGAAAAGGGTAAACCCATCGGTAAGGTCACAGACCCTTTAAACCCTTTCCCGGGAATCTGTACCTGGGGTTTTCCTGGAGAAGTTCCCGGGGGGGCAAAGCCCCCGCTGCCCGGGCTGTGACCAGGGCCCCCCTGGTGGATCAGATCCATCTGCTTTTTGCCACGAGGACACAGGGCGAAGCCCACGGACTTTTGCTGCATTCGATCAAACCGTGAGTTAACAGAAAATCTATTTCCTCTCTAAGGACCTTATTTTTCACTGGGCTCGTTCGATACGGGGCTTGCTTGATTGGCAGAGCACCTTGTACATCCACATCATGTGTCCCCAGAGTGCAACGTTTGGGGACGTCTCCGAATAAACTCGGATAAGCCATTAGCAACTCTTTAATCTTTCTAGCTTGGTCATCTCCTAAGTTACATAAAAACTGGTCCATTGCGCTCAACACTTCTGAATTTTTTTAGACGTAATTCTACCCCTCTAGAACAATCTGTACGGCATGTATCCTCTTCTTGTGGTAGAATGGAAGTAGTGGGCGATGTTCCCCCATAATACCTTTTCAACTGATTTACATGGTAGGCATGGCTGGACTTCTTTTTACCTGGAGTACGAACTAAGTAATTTACCTCACTCAGTTTCCTCACTATCTCCATGGGTCCTTCATACCTGGGCTGCAGTGTTTGTCCAGGAACCAATTTTAGAGCTAAAACTTTATCCCCTACTTGAAAGAGCGTTGAGCACCTTCTTATCGAAATGCTGCTTCATTTTAGTCTGGGCTTTTGCTATATTTTCTAAAGCCAGGCTCCTCGTGAAGGACAAGTGCTCTTGCATTAAAGATGGCGATAAATACAAAGGTGGATCGGCCCTTCCGACCCATACTTCCTTTAACACGGCTAATGGTCCTCGAAAAGCAAAGTCCATATATTAGCTCAAAGGGGCTGTACCCTAAACTTCTTGCTCACTCTCCCTGATTGCGAGGAGGAGAAAAGGATTCCCCCATCCCAATCCTTAAAAAGA
>NC_069489.1:7389546-7438565 GCF_026875155.1 Cherax quadricarinatus | reverse complement strand
GTGTGTGTGGTTTTGTGTGTGTGTTGTGTGTGGTGTGTTTGTGTGTATGTGTGTGTGTGTGTGTGTGTGTGTGTGGGGTGTGTGGGGTGGTGGTCGTTTGGTTTGTGTGTATGTTGTTTTGTGTGTGTGTGTGTGGGTGTGTGGGTGTGGGTGTGTGTGTGTGTTGTGTGTGTGTGTGTGGGTGTGTTGTTTTTTGTGTGTGTGGGTTTTGTGTGTTGTGGTTTGGGGGTTTGGGGTTTGTGTGTGTGTGTGTGTGGGTGTGTGTGTGTTTGTGTGTTTGTGTTTTGTGTGTGTTTGTGTGGTGTGTGTGTGGGGTTTGTGTTTGTGTGTTGTGTGTTGTGTGTGTTGTGTGTGTTGTGTGTGGGGGTGTGGGTGTGTGTGTGTTTTGGGTGGTGTGTGTGTGTGTGTGTGGGGTGTGTGGGGTGTGTGGTGTGTGTATGTGGGGGTGTTGTTTGTGTGTGTGTGTGGGGTGTGTGTGTGTGTGTGTGTGTTTTTTGTGTGTGTGGGTGGGGTTTGTGTTTTTTGGGGGTTGTGTGTGGGGGGTGGTGTGGGTGGGGTGTGGTGGGTGGGGGTGTGCGCGGTGGGGTGTTTGGGGTGGGGGGGGGGTGTGTGTGTGTGTGTGTGTGTGTGTGTGTGTGCGCGTGTGTGTTTGTGTGTATGGTGTGTGGTGTGTGTGTGTGTGGTGTGGGGTGTGTGTGTGTGTGGTGTGTGTTTGTGGTGTGTGTTTGTGTGTGTGTGTGTGTGTGTGTGGTGTGTGGTGGGGTGTTTTGTGTGTGTGGTGTGTGTGTGGTGTGGGTGGGGGTGTGGTGGGTGTGTGTTTGTGTGTTATGGTGTGTGTGTGTGGTGTGGTGTGTTTTGTCTCACTAGTTGTACTCACCTAGTTTTGGGTTGTTGGGGTCGAGTCGATTTCCTGGCCCGCTCTTCACTGATCGTACTAGGTCACCTCCCTGAGCCGTGAGCTTTCTTACCTCTGCTTAAAGCTAGGGTATGGATCCTGCCCCCACTTTTTTACATCGCTTCCCAAACTACTCCACTTACTGATTTCCCTCTGTGGCTGAAGAAATTCTTCCTAACATCCCTGTGATTCATCTGTGTCTTCAGCTTCCACTGTGTCCCCTTGTTACTGTGTCAATCTCTGGAACATCCTGTCTTTGTCCACCTTGTCAATTCCTCTCAGTATTTTGTATGTCGTTATCATGTCCTCCCAATCGCTACTGTCCTCCAGTGTCGTCAGGTTGATTTCCCTTAACCTCTCTTCGTAGGACATACCTCTTAACTCTGGGACTAGTCTTGTTGCAAACCTTTGACTTTCTCTGTTTCTTTACGTGCTTGGCTAGGGGGGGGTTCCAAACTGGTGCCGTATACTTTAATATGGGCCTAACGTACACTGTGTACAGGGTCCTGAATGACTCCTTATTAAGATGTCGGAATGCTGTTCTGAGGTTTGCTAGGCGCCCATATGCTGCAGCAGTTATTTGGTTGATGTGCGCTTCAGGAGATGTGCCTGGTGTTATACTCACCCCAAGATCTTTTTCCTTGAGTGAGGTTTGTAGTCTCTGGCCCCCTAGACTGTACTCCGTCTTCGGTTTTTCTTTGCCCATCCCAATCTTCATGACTTTGCACTTGGTGGGATTGAACTCCAGGAGCCAATTGCTGGACCAGTTCTGCAGACTGTCCAGATCCCTTTGTAGTTCTGCCTTGTCTTCGATCGAGTGAATTCTTCTCATCAACTTCACGTCATCTGCAAACATGGACACCTCAGAGTCTATTCCTTCCGTCATGTCTTTCACAAATCCCCAAAAAAAAAGGCATGGTCTAGGGACAAGTGTGTGTTTTGGGTTTTCCTGTGTGTGTGTGTGTGTTTGTGTGTGTGGGGGGTGTGTGTGTTTTGTGTGTGTGTGTTTGTGTGTTTTTGTGTGTGTGTGCGTTGTGTGTTGTGTGTGTTTGGGGTGTGTACTACCTATTTGTGGTTTGCGGGGGTCGAGTTTTAAGCCCCTGGCCCCCCTTTTCCCACCGGTTGTTTCGGGGCCGTCTCTCCCCCGGGTTTTCCATGCCCCCTTTATAAAAACCTCTTTCCTTAAAACTGTTTTTTGGTTCCTCCCCTCCATTCCCCCTTTTCTAGCTATTCCACTGCCTGAAAACTCTATGACTAAAGAAATACTTCCAAAATATCCTCTAAATCATTTGCCCTTTTCCCAACCCCCAATTTTTGCCTCTTGTTTCTTTTGTCCCCTCGCTAAAAACCCCCGGGTCTTTGTCCCCCTTGTTATTACCCCCCCTGGGGTTTTTATATGTCGTTATATGTCTCCCCGGGGCCCCTCCTCTCCTAAAGTGTGTCGGGCCCGTTTTTTTTTAACCTTTTTCTTCATAGGACTTTTCCCTTAGCTCTGGAACTAACCTTTCGAAAACCCCTTTGTACTTTCTTTATTTTTCTTGACGTTTTTTTCCCCATTGGGGGTTTCCCAAGAGGTGCAGCAACCCAGTTAGGGGCCCTGACATACAAGGTGTACATTTTGTTTTGAACGTTTTGCTTACTAAGGATCGGAATGTGTTCTCGGGTTTTTTTCAGGCGCCCTATGCTGCAGCAGTTATCTGGCTGATGTGTGCTTTTTGGAGAATGCTCGGTTTTATACTCCCCCCAAGATCTTTTCCTTGAGTGAGGTTTGCAGTTTTTGGGCCCCACTACCCTTTTACTCTGCTGTGGCCCTTCGTCCCCTTCCCCTATCTTCATGACTTTGCATTTGGTAGGATTAAATTGGGAAAAAGCCATTTTTGGACCAGGGTTTTTCCAGTCGGGTCCAAAGTCTCTTTGAAGTCCTGCCTGGTCCCCCTTTTTGGGTTTAATTCCCCTCATTAACTTCTTTTCACTGCAAACGGGGAAACCTTCTGGGGTAAAAATTCGTCCATCATGTCTTTCACATATCCCAAAAAATTAGAACGGGTTTTGGGGCCCGCCCCCGGTGGGCCCCCGGTTCGTCACAGGGGGCCCACTGTGATTCATTTTTAGTCCCCATGACCGTTGTTGCCCCCCTGTCAGGAAATCTCTGAAAAATTTGGGCAGTCCCCTTCGTTTTTATAGGGCCCCCTGATCCTTAGCTTTGAACTAATTTTGTAAAGAACGGGTTTTAAAAAGGCCATCTTGCATTTCAAAAGAAAAAATGCAATCAACCCACCCCTCTCTCTCGTGTCTTACTTCTGTATTTTTCATAAAACTCCAAAAGGTTTGGGACAAAAAAATTTTGGGCCTTCCTTTGAATCTATGCTGGTTTGCTTTATCCCTTTGTTCCGTTCCAGGTGCTCCATCACTCTCCCCTGATAAAATTTCTCCATAACTTTGCATACTATACACGTCAATTTACCCCAAAGGGCTTAATTTTGTGCCCTTTTCTGTCTCCCTTTTTTTAAAAAAAGGGAAATTCATTTTCCGTCTTTCCCTACCTAGGTAGTTGCCCCCGTTTCCCGGGACGTGTTGAAGTTTGGGGAGTTTGGGGCAACAGCATATCTGCTTTCCCCCTCTAAAAGGGCCCACGGGGGATGTTGTCCTGTTTTCCCTTGCCTTTGAGGTATGATGTCCCTTGCAGTTTTTTCCCTCCTCCTCATCGTATGTATGTCTTTCCCAAAAACTTGTTGGTGTATTCCTTGCTCGTTTCCCCATCTGGTTGCCCCCCAGAGGCCCTTTCCCGTCTCCACTATAAATACTTCCCTTTAAATTTTCAGGTTTAGCTCCTCATATCCCCTTGATGTTTCTTGTAAGTTCTCCACCTTCTTTCCTCAGCCTTATCACCCGGTTTCTTGATGTTGTTTTCCTTCTAATGTTGCTATACTGCAGTTTCGGGGGCAGATTTGGGCTTTCGATGCTATGTCGTTTTCGTAACGTCGCTGGGCCCCCCCTCCTTATCTTTTGCATAAATCGTTTCTGGGTCTTCTACTAATTTCTTTTTTTTCCCGGGTCCCATGCCTTCTGTACCTTTTTTCCTTTTTCGGGTTTCACTTGTTTTTGCCTCCCCACGCCTTCGGGGGAAACCAAAGACTCGTTTTTGTCTTCCTTTTATTTCCCCTTTTTCCCCTTTGGGGAACCCAAACCCCTTTTTCTGCCTCCTTGCACTTTGTTGCCCCCATATTCCATCATTTTGTTTACTGATTTTCCCACCCTTTCTCTGTCCCACTGAAAACCCCCTGCAGAAAATTTCCATACCGGGGTGGGCCCCCCCTTTTATAGTTTTTGGGCCCCGGGCCCCCTTTAATTCCTGTTTCCTTCTCCCCTTGTAATCTCTATATAATCAAAACTCGAACCCGTGATTTGTAGCTCCTAGGGGGCCCCCTCGGAAATGATGTCCTCAATGTCTGAACTGCTCAGGGGAACACAAGATCCAGTCTTGCTGGCCATCCTCCACTTCTCTCTAGTAGTGCCCTGACATGTTGATGCTTTAGGTTTTCAAGTTAAACCCCACCCCTTATCTTGGCTCTCCAAAGTTTCGGGCCCCCATGTGGCTTTCCGGTTGTCTCAGTCGAAACTCCCTGTGGGTTGAAATTTGCCCATTACCCGAACTTTGCTCTGCTCGAGTGGGGCTCTTTTGCCCCCTAGCCCGTGTTTTTCCATTCACACTTTTGTTTTTTCATACTCCTCCTTGGGGCCCCCTGCATTCCCGTGGGGGGTTATTTCATCACTCCAATGACTACTTTTATGTTCTCCATACTGAACTTACCTTCAATGTAGTCTCTTTCTCCCCAACATGTTTCCATCCCTTACATTTCCTCAAATCCCCACGGTGTTTTATGAGCAGTGAAACCCCCTCTTCCCCCTCTATCCTTCGTCTTTCCTCGGGATCTGATATCCATTGGGAAGATTGGTCTGTTATTGTTCAGTGATTTTTGTTTCTGTGACTGCTTGATGTCGGGGATTTCTCACAGATTCTTTGTTCCATCCTCATGTTTATTGTTATTTATCCGCTTTTTTTTTACCAATTTTTCAGTTTCTTTTCTTCATTGTGGCCCCAAACAATTTGGGGGTTGGGGAGCGAGACCCTTGGTGGGTGCCTATAGGGGGCTGTGGTGTAGGGGGGGTTTTGTGTTGATGGGGGTGGGGTCAAAAATATCCAAAAGGGACAGCTGTTGGGGTGAGGTTTGGTATGGGGGGGGGTGGGAGGAAACAGTGAGGGGGTTTGTGTATAGGTTGTTCAGTTGCTTTGGGGAATGTCGCGTTGCAGTCTTTTGGTGGGAGTTCTGTGGGGTGTGTTTGCCCTTCCTCCTGTGTCTGGGCCCTGCTCTCTTCGTCATTGCCCTCTTTCCCTCCTTGCGTCTCTGACCTTCTTTCAGTGTGTATTTTCTTTTGTTTTCTGCGCAGTCGAGGTTACTCTTGGTACACCTTTTTTGTCCCTCGCCTTGCTTTCTCTTGCGTTCTGGTTCAATGATTCTTCTTGAAAATTACTTTGACAGGCCGTATCCTTCCCACTCGAAAACACCCCCCCAATTCTCTAAAAAATTTGTCACCGGGTCAAAATTTTCCCTCCTTTTGTTTTCTTGGCTTAAATTTATTTTTTTCTCCTGTTTTATTTTTCGAAGTTGCCTATTTGGGTTTTTGGGACCCCTAGACAAAAACTGCCTTCCCCTTTCCTCCCCCCACTGAGTCCTTCTGTTTCCCTTGGGCGTTTATTTTTCCATTTAATGTTCTTCCTTTAATCCCCGACCCTTTTTGCTAAACTGTCCCCCGTCGCAGTTGGCTGTTTTGAGTCTCTGCATATGTATCCCTTTATTGTTTCGTCTGTCATTTTATCTTGGTTGCTCCCCCGTCTTTTCCCCGGGCCCCCGTGGGTCGATGGGGCCCTTTGGAGCGGCCCTGTCTCCTTTGTTGCTTTTAAAGTGGTGTGTGTGTGTGATGTTTGCATTTGTGTGTGTTTGCATGCGTGTGTGTGTGTGTGTGGGGTGTGTGTGTGGTTTGTGTGGTGGTGGTGTTGTGGTGTGTGTGTGTGTGGGGGTGTTGTGGCATGTTTTGTAAGGTGCGTGTGCGTATGTGATGTTCATGTGTGTGTGTGTGGTGTGTGTGTGGGTTTTGAGTGTGTAGTGTTTGCATGGTGTTATGTTTGATGTGTGTGTTGTTGTAGTGTGTGTTAGTGTTTGTGTGTGTGTGTGTGTGGGTGTGGTGTTTTGTGTTTTTTGTTTGTTTGCTGTGTGTGTGGGGTTTCTGTGTGGTGTGTGTGCTGGTGGGTGTTGTGTGTGTGTTGTGTCTTGCTTTTTTGGGGATGGTTTTCACCCGTTTTTTTACCTGTTGAGGTTTCGGGGGTCGAGTCGGCTCCCGGCCCCCGCCCTTCACTGTTTGCTTCTAGGCACTCTCCCGAGCCGTGAGCTTTTTATACCTTGTTAAAGTACGTTTTGTATCCCGCTCCACTTTAAAATGCTTTTCCAAAAAATTCCACTTACGGACTACCCGTGGTGAAGAAATACTCCTAACATCCCTGTGTTATTGTGTCTTAGCTTAAAGTGCCCCCTGTTCTGTGTCCCAAACTCTAGAAATCGTCTTTGTCCCCCTTGTCAATTCCTCCAGTATTTGTTTGTTGTTATCATGTCCCCCCTTCTTCCTTCCCCCAGTGTCGTCAGGGTTTATTTCCCCTTACCTTCCCCGTAGGCATACCTCTTAGTTGGGATAGTCTTGTTGCAAACTTTTTCACTTTCTCTAGTTTCTTTACGTGCTTGGCTAGGTGTGGGTTCCAAACTGGTGCCGCATACTCCAACATGGGCCTAACGTACACGGTGTACAGGGTCCTGAATGGTGTGTGTGTGTGTGTGTGTGTGTGTGTGTGTGTGTGTGTATTGTGTGTGTTTTGTGTGCGTGTGTGTGGTGTGTGTGTGTGTATGTGTGTGTGTATGTGTGTGTGTGTGTGTGTGTGTGTGTGTGCTTTTGTGTGTGTGTGTGTGTACTCACCTATTTGTACTCATCTATTTGTGGTTGCAGGGGTCGAGTCATAGCTCCTGGCCCTGCCTCTTCACTGATTTCTACTAGGTCCTCTCTCTCCCTGCTCCATGAGCTTTATCATACCTCGCCTTAAAACTATGTATGGTTCCCGCCTCCACTACTTCACTTTCTAAGCTATTCCACGGCTTGACTACTCTATGACTGAAGAAATACTTCTTAACATCCCTTTGATTCATCTGAGTCTTCAACTTCCTATTGTGACCTCTTGTGTCTGTGTCCCATCTCTGGAACATCCTGTCTTTGTCCACCTCGTCTATTCCGCGCAGAATTTTATATGTCGTTATCATGTCTCCCCTGACCCTCCTGGCCTCCAGTGTCGTCAGCCCGATTTCCCTCAACCTTTCTTCGTAGGACAATCCCCGTAGCTCTGGGACTAGTCTTGTTGCAAACCTTTGCACTTTCTCTAATTTCTTGACGTGCTTGACTAGGTGTGAATTCCAAACTGGTGCTGCATACTCCAGTATGGGCCTGACGTAAATGGTATACAGAGTCTTGAACGACTCCTTACTGAGGTATCGGAACGCTATCTGTAGGTTTCCCAGGCGCCCGTATGCTGCAGCAGTTATCTGATTGATATGCGCCTCAGGAGATATGCTCGGTGTTATACTCACCCCCAGATCTTTTTCCTTCCTATATTGTGTCTGCGGTCTTCTTTGCCCTTCCCCAATCTTCATGACTTTGCATTTGGCGGGTTTAAACTCAAGGAGCCAGTTGCTGGACCAGGCTTGTAGCCTGTCCAGGTCTCTTTGTAGTCCTGCCTGATCCTCATCCGATTTGATTCTTCTCATTAACTTCACATCGTCCGCAAACAAGGACACTTCTGAGTCTATCCCTTCCGTTATGTCATTCACATATACCAAGAACAGCACAGGTCCTAGGACTGACCCCTGTGGAACCCCGCTTGTCACTGGCGCCCACTTTGACACCTCGTCACGTACCAGTGCCTTTCCTGTTATGTGTGCCTGATCCTCTAGCTTTTGCAGTAACCTCTTGTGAGGAACTGTGTCGAAGGCCTTCTTGCAGTCCAAAAAAATGCAGTCGATCCACACCTCTCTCTCTTGTCTTACTTCTGTTACCTTGTCATAAAACTCTAATAGGTTTGTGACAGGATTTTCCCTCCCAGAAACCATGCTGGTTGTCAATTATACACTTGTTTCTTTCCAGGTGCTCCACCACTCTCCTCCTGATGATCTTCTCCATGACCTTGCATACTATACACGTTAGTGATACAGGTCTGTAGTTTAGTGCCTCATGTCTGTCTCCCTTTTTAAAAATTGGGACTACATTTGGCATATTCCATACCTCGGGGAGTTGCCCAGTATCAAATGATGTGTTGAAGATCTTTGTTAATGGTACACACAATGTCTCTGCTCCCTCCTTAAGGACCCACGGAGAGATGTTGTCTGGTCCCACCGCCTTTGAGGTGTCAAGTTCGCATAGCAGCTTCTTCACCTCCTCCTTGGTTGCATGTACCTCATCCAGCACTTGCTGGTGCACCCCCTGCTCTGATTTCCTGGAGTCCTACTGGTTTCCACTGTAAATACTTCTTTAAATCTTGTGTTGAGCTCCTGACATACTTCCCGGTCGTTTCTGGTGAATTCCCCATCACCCTTCCTCAGTCTGATTACCTGGTCCTTGACTGTTGTTTTCCTCCTGATTTGGCTGTACAACAGCTTTGGGTCAGTCTTGACTTTCGATGCTATGTCATTTTCGTATTGCCGCTGAGCCTCTCTTCTTATCTGTGCATGTTCGTTTCTGGCTCTTCGGCTAATCTCTTTATTTTCCTGAGTTCTCTGTCTTCTGTACCTTTTCCATTCTCTAGTACACCTAGTTTTTGCCTCCCTACACCTTTGGGTGAACCAAGGACTCGTTCTGTTCTTCCCATTATTTCTGTTTCCCTTGGGAACAAACCTCTCGTCTGCCTCCTTGCATTTTGTTGCCACATAGTCCATCATTTTTTGTACTGGTTTTTGCTGTCAGTTCCCTCTCCCACTGAATGTCTTGAAAGAAGTTCCTCAAGCCTGAGTAGTTCCCCCTTTTGTAGTTTGGTTTTTCCACCCTATTCCTGCTGCTTCTCCACTTGGAGCTCAACTATGTAGTCGAAGCACAGAACCACATGATCACTATCTCCCAGGGGCCTTTCATACATGATATCCTCGATGTCAGAACTACTCAAGGTGAATACAAGGTCCAGTCTTGCTGGTTCATCCTCTCTGTCTCTCTGGTGAGTGTCTCTAACATGTTGATGCATGAGGTTTTCCAGTACCACATCCATCATCTTGGCTCTCCATGTTTCGCGACCCCATGGGGCTCCAGGTTTTCCCAGTCAATCTCCTTGTGATTGAAATCACCCATAACTAGTAACTTTGCTCCCCCCATGTGTGCTCTCCTGGCCACCTCGGCTAGTGTGTCGACCATTGCTCTGTTGCTCTCATCGTATTCTTCTCTTGGCCTCCTGCAGTTCTGTGGTGGGTTGTACATTACTGCAATTATCACCTTATGTCCCTCAGACTGGATTGTTCCTACTAAGTATTCCCTTTCGCCCGTGCCATCCATTCCTTCCATTTTCTCAAACCCCCCACTGGTTTTTAATGAGAAGTGCAACTCCTCCTCCCCCTCTCCTCCCTCTGTCTTTCCTGAGGATTTGATATCCGGATGGAAAGATTGAATCTGTTATTATTCTGGTGAGTTTTGTTTCTGTGAGTGCTATTATGTCTGGGGATGTCTCCTTGATTCTTTCATGCCACTCCTCATACTTATTTGTTATTCTATCTGCATTTGTATACCACACCTTCAACTTCTTTTCTAAGATTGTGGTCTGGGAGGTGTATTGGGGTTGGGGAAGTGGGAGACCTGATAAAGAACTATGGGTGGTTACTGTGGGGGTGGAGTTTGTAATGCAGAAGATGGGGGCATTGGATGTGGCATGGGTGTTTTGGTTTAGAGTGTTTGGTTGCACTGGGGTTGACCTGGTTGGGAGGCTTCTATAGGTAGTTGTGAGGGAGGCTGTATTTGATCTTCCTGTGTCTGGGATCTCCTGTCTGTCTTCTCCATCCCGTCTCTTTCCTCTTTTCGCCTTTGTACCATCTCACTCTGTTCCTGCCTTTCTGCTTGTGTTCTGTCGCGGTCGAGATACACCTTCCTGTATGCCGGCATGTCCCTTAATCGTGCTTTCTCCTGCAGGATCCTGTTCTGAGTCAATTCTTCCTTGAAGGTCACTTTCACTGGCTGGGTTCTTTTTTTTTTACATTCCCCCCTATTGTCCGAAAATTTTCCAGCTGGGTCATGTCATCTTCTATTGTTTTCATGAAGCTTTCAATTGCTTTTTTCTCCCCTTGTTTTCTGGCTTCATATGTTTCCCCTTCAACTTCCTGGAGCCCATACACAAAGACTGACCTCACCCTTTCATTCTCCCACTGCATATCCCTTTTTCAATTTGATTTCAGTTTGATTTCCTCCATTGCGGCTTTCCTTACTTCAGTTTCACTAGCTAATGTACTTGGGCTCAGTGGCCTGTCATTTTCCCTTTTCGGCTTTCCTTGGGCTCTGCTGTGGTCTGTTAGGGCCTCCACATATAGCTTAGCTCTTTCATTTACTTCAGTCTCAACTGATTGAGCTTCTACATTCTGTTTTGCTCCTTTCCCTAAAGTCCCCTTTTTTGTGACTGAGGTAGCAGTCTCTGTTGTCAATCCCAAAATGTTCTTTAGTTCTTTAGGATGTTTCAGATTTTTCAGTTCCTCTTCTAAACTATGTATCCTGGCCTCTGCTGCTTTGACATGCACCTCCCACTTCCTGCTTTCCATGTCTATCCTCTCTTCCATTCTCATGCTAAGTTCTTCTAGTTTCTTTTCCCATTCATGTTCCCTTTTTGTGAGCTCTGCTGCCCAATCTTTCCTTTGCAGTTTCCTCCTCCTGTCCCTTGGTTTTTCTTGTTGCTCTCTGGCAACCCATTTTTGTTTTATCCTAATTGCCTCAGAGTGGGAAACCTATGTAATTCTGCATGTTAGGTTAGTATTGTGTATGTCAGAGTGTGGGGGGGGTGAGGTAGAGGAGGAACTGTAACTATGTGGGAGAGTAGTGGGAAGGGAGAGTTGGAAGGAGAGGGAAGCAAGTGGGTGAGTGGGAGAGAGAGAGGGGGAAGGAGGGAGAGCTGGGGAGGGGGAGGGTGAAAGAGGGAGGGAAGGGATCAGGTGAAGGAGTGAGATGTCGGTGGAGTGTGTGTGTGTGTGTGTGTGTGTGTGTGTGTGTGTGTGTGTGTGTGTGTGTAATCTGCTTTGCGTGTACCACAGTGTTAACACTCAGAATGTTTACTCTCCATCTATAAAAATAATTATATACTGGTGTCGCCACTAGAATTTCTTTTAATATTATGAGTTAGGTTCTTTGCAATAACTTGTGTCATTTTTGGTGTTTCATTATTCTTGTGTGTATAATTCATTCAGCTGCTTCTTTTGGTTACAAAATGTTTAACTCTCCGTGAATTTTCAAAGAGCAATTAAGCATGTTTTGTGTTTCTTAATAAATGCTTAGGTAAGTACATTATTTTACCATGTGTCTTAATAATAAAAAAAAATGTTTAACGAAATAATGTTGATAATAATAATAAATAATAATAACAACAAAAATAATAATAATAATAATAATAATAATAATAATTATTATTATTATAATAATAATAATTATAGTAATAATAATTATAATAATAATAATGGTTAAGAGAGGAAAGGTAGTTCAATTTCCAGCAAAATAACATTGGGAAAAGTGATGTCACCACTGTTGTTTAAAACATTTATAGACGAGGCTGTAAAATTTAATGTTTTTTTGTTGAGAAGAAGTTCGGTTACTGAACTATAATGAGTGTAATACATAGTGAGAGTTTTACTGTTGTTTTTAGCTGATGTCACAATAGTTTTGGGAGATTCTGAAGAAATGTTGCAACGGTTGGTAGACGAATTTGAGAAGGTGTGTAAAACTGGAAATTAAAAGTAAACAAAAATAAGAAAGAGCAAGACTGGAATGAGGGATTATGAGAGAAAAAAATTGTTCATTTATTAAGGAGTTGTAAACAGGTTGGCAGATGGTTGTATGAGAGGTGAAGGTTGAACTTTAGAAGTGACGATGGTGCATTGGAACATCTGTGGAGACAAAGAACTTTCTTTAAGATGGAAAAAAGAAAAATATTAGAGGAAAGTATGGAACCAACAACGTTATATGGGAGGGGAGCATACGTTTAATATGTTGCAGGGAGAAAGCTGCCTCATTGTGTGGATTGAATATTATATGGAGGAGTTATGACGTCACCAAATGTATTATTCAATGGGATGAGGAAAGATTCTTGAGGTGATTTCGAAATAAGAGAGGTTGAAGAAAAATACAAGGGAATATAAATACAGGTTGGAGTGGAGAAGTGGAAGAAGTCATGGAAGGAAAGGTTGGAGTGAAGAAGTGGAAGAAGTCATGGAAGGAAAGGTTGGAGTGTCTTTGAACATCCATCAGACATGTGGAAGCATGTTAAGTAGGCATGAATGAAGGAAATTATTTTTTTCTGAGATAACGTGCAGATGGAGTATGAGCAAGTTAACATTTATAAAGAGATTCAATGAAACTGTCTAGCGTCTTGGTAAATATATTACCAGTACTGTGTAAGAAGGTTGGAGATAAATATATTACCTGTGCTGTGTAGGAAGGTTGGAGATAATAAACACTTTACCTGTGCTGTGTAGGAAGGCTGGAGATAGGAAATACATTACCTGTGCTGTGTAGGAAGGCTGGAGATAATAAATACATTACCTGTGCTGTGTAGGAAGGCTGGAGATAATAAATACATTACCTGTGCTCTGTAGGAAGGCTGGAGATAATAAATACATTACCTGTGCTGTGTAGGAAGGTTGGAGATAATAAATACATTACCTGTGCGGTGTAGGAAGGTTGGAGATAGGAAATACATTACCTGTGCTGTGTAGGAAGATTGGCGATAATAAATACATTACCTCTGCTGTGTAGGAAGGTTGGAGATAGGAAATACATTACCTGTGCTGTGTAGGAAGGTTGGCTATAATAAATACATTACCTGTGCTGTGTAGGAAGGTTAGAGAAAATAAATATATTTCCTGTGCGGTGTAGTAAGGTTGGTGATAGTAAATACATTACCTGTGCTGTGCATGAAGGGTGGAGATAGTAAATAAATTACCTGTGATGTGTATTAAGGGTGGAGATAGCAAATACATTGCCTCTGCTGTGTAAGAAGGTTGGAGACGTGTAGAAGGTTGAAGATAGTAAATAACAAAAAACACAATACCGTGACTGGGAACAATACACAAATAACCCGCACATAAAAGAGAGAAGCTTACGACGACGTTTCGGTCCTACTTGGACCATTGACAAAATCACATTAACAGAGTTGGAGCAGGACGGCTATATATAGGCAGGAAGAGGTGGTAGTAGTGTGTAGTAGTGGTGTACAAGAATTGTATTTTAATACCGACAGGATGAAATTAATACACATGCACAAAAACCCAGGCATCCCCATCGTAGACGTTTCGCCATCAGCAGCCACTGGATGGCGAAACGTCCACAACAAAGACAACCAGACGCCGCCACATGTGTTATTTAATTTTAACAGTAGTTGTAGTAGAAGAAGAAGAGGTAGTAGTAGTGGTAGCGGAAGAAGTGGGAAATAAGGAAGACGAGGCCAGTCAAATACAAAGGAAGGGGAGCACTGCAAGAGAGCTAGAAACCCCCAGAGGGGGAAGGGAAGCGCACAGAGGTGGGGTCAAAGGGGAAGTGGTGAAATAAAATAAATGAAGAAGGAACAGAAACACGAGACAGGAGAGAGAAAGACAACCCAGAGGAGAAAAGGAGAGAGGAAAGGGGGAAAAGGAAGAAGAAAAAAAAAAAGAAAAGTGAGGGGTTCAGGTTAAGTCACGGGTGTTCTGAAGTTTGGGCATTTTACAATGTAGTGGGAGAGGAAGGCATCTACAGAGACGAAGCCAGGGCTAAGGTTCATACAAGGAAAGTTGTGTATTAGAGAGGATTCAACTAGACGGCGACTGTTCGAGTTGGAAGTAGGGAAGACAGTTTTAGCAGAAGACCAACTTCCAACTCGAACAGTCGCCGTCTAGTTGAATCCTCTCTAATACACAACTTTCCTTGTATGAACCTTAGCCCTGGCTTCGTCTCTGTAGATGCCTTCCTCTCCCACTACATTGTAAAATGCTCCAAACTTCAGAACACCCGTGACTTAACCTGAATCCTCACTTTTTCTTTTTCTTTTTCTTCTTCCTCTTCCCCTTTCCTCTCTCCTTTTCTCCTCTGGGTTGTCTTTCTCTCTCCTGTCTCGTGTTTCTGTTCCTTCTTCATTTATTTTATTTCACCACTTCCCCTTTCACGCACCTCTGTGCGCTTGCTCTCCCTCTGTGGGTTTCTAGCTCTCTTGCAGTGCTCCCCTTCCTTTGTATTTGACTGGCTCGTCTTCCTTATTTCCCACTTCTTCCGCTACCGCTACTACTACCTCTTCTTCTTCTACTACAACTACTGTTGAAATTAGGACACATGTGCGGCGTCTGGTTGTCTTTGTTGTGGACGTTTCGCCATCCAGTGGCTGGCTGGATGGCGAAACGTCTACGATGGGGATGCCCGGGTGTTGTGCATGTTTGTAGTAAAAGCTTACATATGTTAGTAAAGATTGATGTTTATACTTTACTTAAAACGTTGAATTCATATTATGGTGATTTATAAGATAAAAAAAAAAAGTGAAAAAATTATGGTTATTTAGGTTTCAATATTAACACTATATTTTCTCGATTATTTTGAACGATATTCAATCATAATTTATGTGATCGCTTTATATATGTAGAGATATTTTATATAAATATTTGGAATAATTTCGTCGAGAATCACAGATTTAACACCAGATAACCAAAAACACTCGACACTTGAAGACATTCTGAGGTGCTGGTGCAGCTGGCTGCCTGCCTCCTAACCAGGTGCTGGTGCAGCTGGCTGCCTGCCTGCCTTACCCAGGTGCTGGTGCAGCTGGCTGCCTGCCTGCCTTACCCAGGTGCTGGTGCAGCTGGCTGCCTGCCTGCCTTACCCAGGTGCTGGTGCAGCTGGCTGCCTGCCTGCCTTACCCAGGTGCTGGTGCAGCTGGCTGCCTGCCTGCCTTACCCAGGTGCTGGTGCATTTGGCTGCCCGCCTGCCTTACCCAGGTGCTGGTGTAGCTGGCTGCCTGCCTGCCTTACCCAGGTGCTGGTGTAGCTGGCTGCCTGCCTGCCTTACCCAGGTGCTGGTGCAGCTGGCTGCCTGCCTGCCTTACCCAGGTGCTGGTGTAGCTGGCTGCCTGCCTGCCTTACCCAGGTGCTGGTGCAGCTGGCTGCCTGCCTGCCTTACCCAGGTGCTGGTGCAGCTGGCTGCTTGCCTGCCTTACCCAGGTGCTGGTGCAGCTGGCTGCCTGCCTGCCTTACCCAAGTGCTGGTGCATTTGGCTGCCCGCCTGCCTTACCCAGGTGCTGGTGCAGCTGGCCGCCTGCCTGCCTTACCCAGGTGCTGGTGCAGCTGGCTACCTGCCTGCCTCACCCAGGTACTGGTGCAGCTGACTCCCTGCATGCCTTACCCAGGTGCTGGTGCAGCTGGCTGCCTGCCTGCCTTACCCAGGTGCTGTTGCAGCTGGCTGCCTGCCTGGCTTGCCCAGGTGCTGGTACAGCTGGCTGCCTGCCTGCCTTACCCAGGTGCTGGTGGAGCTTTCTGCCAGCCTGCCTTACTCAGGTACTGGAGGAGCTGGTTGCCTGCCTGCTTTACTCAGGTGCTGGTACTGCTGATTGCCTGCCTGCCTTTCACTGGTGCTGGTGCAGATGGCTGCCTGCCTGCCTTGCCCAGGTGCTGGTACAGCTGGCTGCCTGCCTGCTTTACCCAGGTGCTGGTGGAGCTGGCTGCCAGCCTGCCTTACCCAGGTGCTGGTGGAGCTGGTTGCCTGCCTGCTTTACTAAGGTGCTGGTACAGCTGGTTGCCTGCCTGCCTTTCACTGGTGCTGGTGCAGATGGCTGCCTGCCTGCCTTACCCAGGGCTGGTACAGTTGGTTGCCTGCCTGTTTTACTCAGGTGCTGGTACAGCTGGTTGCCTGCCTGCCTTACACTGGTGCTGGTACACCTGGTTGCCTTCATGCTTTACCCAGGTGCTGGTACAGCCGGTTGATTGCCTGCTCTACTCAGGTGCTGGTACAGCTAGCTGCCTGCCTGCCTTACACAGGTGCTGGTGCAGCTGGCTATGTGCCTGCTTTACCTAGGAGCTGGTGCAGCTGGCTGCCTGCCTGCCTTACCAGGTGCAGGTGCAGCTGGTTGCCTGTATGCCTTATTCAGGTGTTGGTACAGCTGGTTGCCTGCTTGCCTTGCTCAGGTGCTGGTACAGCTGGTTGCCCGACTGTTTTACCCAGGTGATGGTACAGCTGCCGGCCTGCCTGCCTTACCCAGCTGCTGGTGCAGCTTGTTGTCCACTTGTCTTACACAGGTGTTTGTGCAACTGGCTTCACACCTCCCTTTCCCAGGTGCTGCCGCAGCTGACTGCCTGCTTAACTTACCTAGGTGCTGGAGCAGCTGGCTGCCTGCCTGCCTTACCCAGGAGATGGTGCAGCTGGCTGCCTCCCTGCTTTACCCAGGTGCTGGTGCAGCTGGTTGCCCATTTGCATTACCCAGGTGCTGGTGCAGCTGGCTTAACACCTGCCTTACTTAGGTGCTGGTGCACCCAGGTGCCCACCTGCCTTACTCAGGTGCTGGTGCAGTTGGCTGCCTACTTGCCTTACATAGGTGCTGGTGCAGCTGGCCGCCTGCATGCCTTTCACGGGAGCAGGTGCAGCTGGCTGCTCACCTGCCTTACCCAGGTGTTGGTGTAGCTGACTGCCCACCTACCTCACCCAGGTGGTGGTGCAGCAGGCCGCTCGCCTGAATTACGCAGGTGCTGGTGCAGCTAGCTGCCCGTCTCCCTTACCTAGGTGCCTGTGAGGATTGCTGCCTGCCTGCCTTACCCAGATGCTGTTACAGCTGGCTGCATGCCTGCCTTACCCACGTCGTGGTGCAGCTGGCTGCCTGCCTGCCTTACCGAGGTGCTGGTGCAGCTAGCTGCCAACCTGCGTTTCCCAGGTGCTGATGCAGCTGCCTCTCTCCCTGCCTTTCCAAGGTGTTGCTGCAGCTGGCTCCATGCCTGCCTTGCCCAGATCGTGGTGCAGCTGGCTGCCCGTCTGCCTTTCCGAGGTGCTGGTGAAGCTTCATGCCTGCCTCCCTTACCCAGGTGCTGGTGCTGCTGGCTGACTTCCTGGCTTGCCCAGATGCTGGTGCAGAGGGCTGCCCGCCTGCTTTACAAAGGTTCTGGTGCAGCTGGTTGCACACTTTCCTTACCCAGGTGCTATTGCAGCTGGCCTCAAACCTGAATTACCTAGGCGATGGAGCAACTGGCTGCCCTCCTGTCTAAATCAGGTGCTGGTACAGCTGGCTGCCTGCTTGCCTTACCCAGGTGCTGGTGCAACTGGTTGCCTTATTGCTTTACATAGGTGCTCGAGCAGCTGGCACACTGACTGCCTTAACAAGGTGCTGCTGCAGCTGGCTGCCTGCCTGCCTTACCCAGGTGCTGGTGAAGCTGGCTGCTTGCTTGCCGTACCATGTGCCGGTGCAGTTAGCTGCCAGCCTTCCTTACCTAGGTATTGGTGCAGCTTGTTGCCCGCCTGCTTTTCACAGGTGCTGGTGCAGCTAGCTGAACACCTGCCTTACCCATGTGCCGGTTCAGCTAGCTGCCTGCCTTCCTTACACAGGTGCTGGTGCAACTAGCTGCCTGCCTGCCTGCCTTACCCAGGTGCAGGTGCAGCTGGTTGCCTGTATGCCTTATCCAGGTGTTGGTACAGCTGGTTGCCCGACTGTTTTACCGAGGTGATGGTACAGCTGGCGGTCTGCCTGCCTTACCCAGCTGCTGGTGCAGCTTGTTGCCCACTTGCCTTACACAGGTGTTTGTGCAACTGGCTTCACACCTCCCTTACCCAGGTGCTGTCGCAGCTGACTGCCTGCTTAACTTACCAAGGTGCTGGAGCAGCTGGCTGCTTGCCTGCCTTACCCAGGAGATGGTGCAACTAGCTGGCTCCCTGCTTTACCTAGGTGCTGGTGCAGCTGGTTGCCCATTTGCATTACCCAGGTGCTGGTGCAGCTGGCTTATCACCTGCCTTACCTAGGTGCTGGTGCACCCAGGTTCCCACCTGCCTGACTCAGGTGCTGGTGCAGTTGGCTGCCTACTTGCTATACATAGGTGCTGGTGCAGCTGGCCGCCTGTCTGCCTTTCCCAGGAGCAGGTGCAGCTGGCTGCTCACCTGCCTTACCCAAGTGTTGGTGCAGCTGACTGCCCACCTACCTCAACCAGGTGGTGGTGGAGCTGGCCGCTCGCCTAAATTACCCAGATGCTGGTGCAGCTAGCTTCCCACCTGCCTTACCCATGTGCCGGTTCAGGTAGCTGCCTGCCTTCCTTACACAGGTGCTGGTGCAACTGGCTACCCGCCAACCTTACACATGTGCTGGTGCAGCTGTTCGCCTGAATGCCTTACACAGGTGCTGGTGCAGCTCGCTGCATGCCTACCTTACCTTGGAGCTGGTGCAGCTGGCTGACCGCATTCCTTACCAGGTGCTAGTGAAGCTAGCTGCCCACCTGCCTTACACTGATGCCGGTGCAGCTAGCTGCCTGCCTTCCTTAAACAGGTGCTGGTGCAGCTGGCTGCATGCCTGCCTTGCCCAGGAGATTGTGCAGCTGTCTGTCCGCCTACCATACACAGGTGTTGAGTAAGCAAGTTGCCCACCTGCCTTACCCAGTTGTTGGTGCAGATGGCTGCCTACCTTAAATACCAAGTTGCTGGTGCAGCTCTTTGCCCGCCTGCCTTACCCAGGTGCTGGTGCATCTGGCTGCCCGTATGCCTTATCAAGGTGCTATTGCCGCTGGCTGCCTGCCTGCCTTACCCAGGTGCTGGTGCAACTGGTTCTCTGTCTGCCTAACCCAGGTGCTTGTGAAGCTGGCTGCCCACCTGCCTTACCAATTTGCTGGTGCAGCTGCCTGTTCACCTGCCTTTACCAGGTGCTGGTGCAGCTGGCTGCCTCCTTGCCTTACTCAGGTGCTGGTGCAGCTGTCTGCCCACCTGCCTTATCGAGGTGCTGGTGCAGCTGACTGCCTGCATGTCTTACCTGGGTGCTGATTGTTACGGTTCAAATCTTAATCTTTAGCCAGGTCAGTGCACTCCGTAACAACACACTTCATAGAATGAGAGGATATGGTTCCAAACTTAGAAATGTAAGGCACAAATAATAGTTACTCAGTCTTTTCAAGTTTCTTTTTATTTAAAAGCTTAAATACTTTAGATATTTATAAATATCTATTAAATATCACTGTCAGAAACTTTCCTTCACACAAGAAAACTCTTAAATAGAATGTACATGTTAATATGGTCACTACACTTGACAATGATCAGAGGAATATTACCGCTTCCTCAATAGTAACATTACTTGTGTGCAAGTACATATATTCAGAATTAACACTTTCACTGAGTAACTCCCTGGCATAAGGAATATATCACAAAGTTCTAAGTTTGACACTGGTCGTCACATCGTAACCTGAAGATAATTGTATATAATTGTCAGCAGACTTCACAATAAACCACAAGCTGGTTCAGGAGTTTCTATTACACAATTCTCTATCCAAGTGAGAATAAGGCGGAGTACTAGGAGGGTAGCTCAGTCACTGTACACTGAGTCGGCAGAGAGAGTGAACTGCCACCGACCGTAAATCCCTTCTTGACATCAACTCGTCAAAAGGTGGAGAGGGTAGAGCGGTGCAAACTACCACCAATGGACATACCTTGTTATATAGCTTAGCCAGGTGTACCTACCTAACACCTTACTCAAGATTATATATATTAAAAATATATATAAATTTTATATATATATAATATATATATTTAATCATAAACCTGGGTATATTCCTAAATCAGATAATATTATAAACTAGTGGAATCTTTAATTTAGCTAATATTAAAGAAACCCAGAGTATAATATTAAGTGGATAATACATAAATTAATCACATTATGACCTTGGTCATAACACCCCCCCCCTCTTTCGGGGACTAAACTTCGCCGTAAAAGAGGACTTCAAAAACACAATATAAACCAGAATGCAAGTCATTCCTCTGACAAAGACCCTAATGACAAATGCTGCTTCTCCAATAAGAAAATTAAACGTCTTGTGTCTCCAAACCACATATGTGTAGACATCACGTAACCAGAGCTTCTGGTAGAAGAGGCGTTTCTCATAAAGAAGCCTTAAGTGACCATTGGTAGCAGGAGAAGTCAGGGTAAGACAACAGGAGACTACCACCGCAGAAATAAGTTCTGGATACCTTATGGTGGCTTACGTGACATGTCTCCTCAGTGGTTTCAAGAATCAGATGACTGTAAGTAAACAAATAGCATTAAAAATTGCATTAAACAAATACATACCTATAAAAATGCACTATAAATTCTCTTTTGTAAATTCAAATTTAATTACATGTCTTAAGGACGGGACAGAGTGTCAGCAATCACATTATCAGCTCCTCTAATATGGTTAATACTTATAGAAAAAGGTTGTATCCTAAGGGACCATCTTTGTATCCTAGCATTCTTAGCCTTCATGGTGTTTAAAAAGATTAAGGGATTATGATCTGTTTTTACTCTAATTTTATGAGGGGTAGTCCCGAGATAAACCTCAAAGTGTTCCAAGGCTAAGACCAATGCTGGGGCTTCCTTTTCAACGGTTGCATAACTTAATTGATGGGGTTTCAATTTTGCAGAAAAATAACAGACTGGGTGTAAAAGATCAGAAGAGGAGGAAGGTTGTAGAAGGACAGCACCAACTGCATACTCGCTGGCATCCACTTGTAAAGAAAAGGGGACATCAAAATTTGGACTTTGAAATACTGGTGACGATTCAAGTAATCGTTTCAATTTGTTAAAAGCCATGTCACATTCTGAGGTCAAACAGAATTTAACTTTAGGACTGGTTAATTCAAACAGGGGAGCTGCCACCTGAAAGAAGTTGGGGCAGAACCGGCGGTAGTAGCCGGCCATCCCTAGAAATCTTTGTACTCCTTTTCTGTCCCGAGGTATAGGGAAATCTGAAATGGCTTTGATCTTAGCATTAAGAGGTGCTACTGTTCCTTGGCCGATACTGAAGCCTAGATATTTTATTCGGGCTTGCCCAAACTCACACTTGGCTAAATTAACCGTAAAATTGTATTCTTCTAATTTTTTCAGAAGTGCTTCTAGCCGAGACACATGCTGTCCCCACTCTTCGCTTATCACCACTAAATCGTCCAAATAAGCTTCCACACCTTCCAGCTCATAAGTTAGACTATTCATCAGCCTCTGAAACGTAGACGCCGCATTACAGAGGCCGAAGGGCATAATTAAATAGACCACCAGGAACAGTAAAAGACGATATCTCTTGGGCTCGTGTTGACAGTGGTACTTGATAATAACCTCGTAACAGGTCTAGTCTACTCACATATTTAGCCCCGGAGACTTTATCTATTAAATCGTCTCTCCTAGGTAGAGGATACCTATCTGGTAAGGTCACAGAGTTTACCTTCCGGTAATCTGTACCTGGAGTTTACCTGGAGAGAGTTCCGGGGGTCAACGCCCCCGCGGCCCGGTCTGTGACCAGGCCTCCTGGTGGATCAGATCCATCTGCTTTAGCCACGAGGACACAGGGCGAAGCCCACGGACTTTTGCTGCATTCGATCAAACCGTGAGTTAACAGAAAATCTATTTCCTCTCTAAGGACCTTATTTTTCACTGGGCTCATTCCATACGGGGCTTGCTTGATTGGCAGAGCACCTTGTACATCCACATCATGTGTCCCCAGAGTGCAACGTTTGGGGACGTCTCCGAATAAACTCGGATAAGCCATTAGCAACTCTTTAATCTTTCTAGCTTGGTCATCTCCTAAGTTACATAAAAACTGGTCCATAGCGCTCAACACTTCTGAATTTTTTAGACGTACTTCTACCCCTCTAGAACAATCTGTACGGCATGTATCTTCTTCTTATGGTAGAATGGAAGTAGTGGGCGATGTTCCCCCATAATACCTTTTCAACTGATTTACATGGTAGGCATGGCTGGACTTCTTTTTACCTGGAGTATGAACTAAGTAATTTACCTCACTCAGTTTCCTCACTATCTCCATGGGTCCTTCATACCTGGGCTGCAGTGTTCGTCCAGGAACCAATTTTAGAGCTAAAACTTTATCCCCTACTTGAAAAGAGCGTTGAGCAGCCTTCTTATCGAAATGCTGCTTCATTTTAGTCTGGGCTTTTGCTATATTTTCTAAAGCCAGGCTCCTCGTGAAGGACAAGTGCTCTTGCATTAAAGATGGCGATAAATACAAAGGTGGATCGGCCCTTCCAGACCATACTTCCTTTAACACTGCCAATGGTCCTCGTACATTATGTCCATATATTAGCTCAAAGGGGCTGTACCCTAAACTTTCTTGCTCACTCTCCCTGATTGCGAGGAGGAGAAAAGGGATTCCCTCATCCCAATCCTTAGAGAACTGCTCACAATAAGCACGCATCATGAACTTTAAAGTTTGGTGAAATCTCTCTAAGGCCCCCTGGGTTTGAGGTCTATAAGCAGTAGAGAGTAAGGGTCTAATACCGAGTCTAGATAATGCTTCTCGGAACACTTTGGAAGTAAAATTAGAGCCTTGGTCTGATTGAATTTCCCGAGGCAACCCTACCTGGGAAAAGAATCGAATTAGAGCCCTTACTATAGCTCGAGCATTTATTTTTCTTAATGGAACAGCTTCAGGATACCTGGTGGCAGCATCCATTATAGTCAACAGGTATTGATTACCCAACCTGGTTTTAGGAAGGGGACCCACACAATCGATTATCAAACGAGTTAAAAGGTTCCTCCTTCTACTGCAATAGGAATGAGGGGAGCAGGTGGCGGTGTCTGTGATGGTTTACCTATTTTCTGGCAAATCGGGCAATTTCGAAGGTACTCTACCACCGTCTCTTTCATCTTGGGCCAGAAAAAATATCGAGACAACTTTCTCAGTGTCTTCCGTATCCCCAGATGTCCACCCATTGGACTATTATGGGCCACTTCCAGAGCCAGAGTTCGGAATCTTCCCGGTAAAACCAGTACCTGTTTCGTAGCACATAAATTAATACCTGGGGCAGTTGTAGAAATTTTCCTCATAAGAAGATCATTACTATAATAGAAGCAATCTTTTACATCTGCCGCCTCAGTTTCAGTAATGGCTAGTCCTCTTACTCCCTCCAAAGAAGAGTCTTCTCGCTGTTCTTGGATCATATTTTCTTGCTTAAAATCATTAATGCGCAAGGCCGTTAGATCTGATGTACTAATTTCTGGTAACTTATCTTCAGCTTCTGGCACGTGAGTATCACTAAACAATACATTCAGGCCCCAATCACAGAGATTATTGCTCAAAGACGAAGGGAGTGAATGGGACTTTGCCATGGCTCTCGTAACTACGGCGAGAGGAAATAAAAGTGGACCCTCCTTGCAAGCCTCAAAGGCAAAATTTTCAGCTGAGGTATTCTCTATGACGAGAGGTTCTTTACAGATCCCTCCCAGGCCCAAGTCGTTTCCGACAAGTAGGTCTACTGACCTAATGGGGAATTCTGTTTCTGATATACCTACCACCGCATATCCATCATAAGAACCTATTTTCAAGTATATTTTATGGAGGGGGACCCGAGACACGGTTCCTCCATACGCCTCTAAAAGCACATCTATCTTGGTATAGGTCGAGTCATTCAAAGAGAGAACACCTTCCCTCAACAAAGTTAGGTAGCTCCCGGTGTCTCTATAAGACTTTACTTCAACGAGTTGGGATTTGGTAGCCCCGGCCTTACCTATAGAAAAATAAGGACTCATGGCCTCACTTACTTTCTTTTTGGACATGATTGAGGGAGTCAGTCATCTAGAAGTGGGAACCTTTTGACCGGCTGAATCTTGCTCAATCCATGGGTCCAGCTGTCCCTGGGACCTGGTAGACGTCATCTGTACAGGAACCACATCTAGAACTTTATTCTTCCGGTCTCTTTCTAGCTTGTAACAGAGGCTTATCACATGCCCTTTCATCTGACAGTAGGAGCAGGTAGGCTTCTTCCTCGCTTTATCCACCTCCAGGTGGGGCTTAGTATCGAAATGTTCCCCAGCATTAGGTTTAAGAACGGCGTAAGAAGCCACCTGATGGGGAGGTAATTTCTGACGAATCTCTTCTCTTGGCCGGTATCGCCAATCCCTCGGGGGTGTTCTCCTTACTTTCTCTCGAGGGGATTTATCTCTCATTAACTGAAAGGAGATTTCGTAATGATCAGCGAGCGAGGCGGAAGTTAAGACTTCCAAAGTCTGATGATCAATTAAAAACTTACGCAAGTCTCCCGACAGGGCATTATTAAACTCTTCTTGTAATATTAACTGAGTTAGGCTTTCCACAGAGTCACAGCCCGAGGCCCTTAACCACCTTTTCAGGGCTACCTTCTTCTGACGGGCAAAGTCTACCCACGTTTGCCCGGGTAGCCGTTGTAGGGTACGGAAAGTCCGTTGGTAGTTCAATGGGAGCAAGTCATAAGTTTCCAAAATTACTTTTTTAACGACCTCATAATTCACATATTTATCATAAGGCAGAGTAGCTGTACATTTTTGAGCCTTACCAGTTAATGTGTGCAATAGGGTGGCCCAATATTCTTTAGGCCATTGCATCCCCCTTGCCTGGTTCTCAAAGGTGTGAAAATAGGTGTCAAGGTCAGCTTCACTGAACCGAGGCACTAAAGATGCTGCCTTATGTAAATCAAAGGAGAGGTTCGGGGAAACCGTCAGTCTCACGTCTCTCTCCACTTGTTGTCTTTCACAACGGATTTTCTCTCTCTCAAATTCTTCTTCATACAGTTTTCGCTGTGCTTCTAACTGAGCCGTTTGCAGATTTATGAGATGCACCATTCTCTTAAAATGGTCCAGAGAGATGGGTGTCAAAGGAATTGGTGGAGACGGGGGAAGAAATCCTTCCTGTCGTATCTTGGGCCGAGCTCCTGCTCCTCGCACGGCATCATAGTTCAGAGACGGACTATTAGAAACCCCTGCTTCATTTTTCCTTTCAGGGGGAAGTTTGTCACATAACATTTCCTCAGCTCCTGGCATTGACATACTCTCAGCAACTAAGGAATTTGTAGGACTTCCAGGGGCTGATTTTCCGGCTCCACCTGATGCCTCTAGATCGTTTACTCGAGACATGCGATCCAGCTGGGATGTTAGAGTTTCGACCTCTGAATCAGGCGACTCAGAAACTTCAAGAGGTATGGGGAATAAGATATTCCTTAAAATAGACCGAACGGTTTCTGTGGTATAACGATTGTTATACATCACCCCTAAATGCTTCGCTATCCGCCAGCACGTCTGCAGTTTCAAAGTCTCTAACTTATCCAAAGTCAATTCGTTAGCCAGTTGCTGTATGTGAACTTCCATTAGAAAGATATAGTCGGGATATCTCCTAGGACAGGCCCCCACTTGTTACGGTTCAAATCTTAATCTTTAGCCAGATCAGTGCACTCCGTAACAACACACTTCATAGAATGAGAGGATATGGTTCCAAACTTAGAAATGTAAGGCATAAATAATAGTTACTCAGTCTTTTCAAGTTTCTTTTTATTTAAAAGCTTAAATACTTTAGATATTTATAAATATCTATTAAATATCACTGTCAGAAACTTTCCTTCACACAAGAAAACTCTTAAATAGAATGTACATGTTAATATGGTCACTACACTTGACAATGATCAGAGGAATATTACCGCTTCCTCAATAGTAACATTACTTGTGTGCAAGTACATATATTCAGAATTAACACTTTCACTGAGTAACTCCCTGGCATAAGGAATATATCACAAAGTTCTAAGTTTGACACTGGTCGTCACATCGTAACCTGAAGATAATTGTATATAATTGTCAGCAGACTTCACAATAAACCACAAGCTGATTCAGGAGTTTCTATTACACAATTCTCTATCCAAGTGAGAATAAGGCGGAGTACTAGGAGGGTAGCTCAGTCACTGTACACTGAGTCGGCAGAGAGAGTGAACTGCCACCGACCGTAAATCCCTTCTTGACATCAACTCGTCAAAAGGTGGAGAGGGTAGAGCGGTGCAAACTACCACCAATGGACATACCTTGTTATATAGCTTAGCCAGGTGTACCTACCTAACACCTTACTCAAGATATATCATACATCATACATCATATATCATACATCATACCCGGGTATATTCCTAAATCAGATAATATTATAAACTAGTGGAGTCTTTAATTTAGCTAATATTAAAGAAACCCAGAGTATAATGTTAAGTGGATAATACATAAATTAATCACATTATGACCTTGGTCATAACACTGATGCAACTCGCTCCCTCCCTACCTTACCTAGGTGCTGGTGCAGATGGCTGCCCGCCTCCCTTAGTTGCTGGTCCAGCTGGCTGTCCACCTGCCTTTCCCAGGTGGTGGTGTGGCTGCTTGCCCACCTGCCTTACGCATGTGCTGGTGCAGCTGGCTTCACACCTGCCTTACCCAGATGCTGGTGCAGTTGGCTGACCACTTGCCTTACTCAGGTTCTGTTGCAGCTGGCTTCCCATCTGCCTTACCCAGGAGCTGGTGCAGCTGGCTGCCAGCCTACCTTTCCTAGATACTGGTGTAACTAACTTTGGGCCTGCCTTTCCCAGAGGCTGGTGCTACTGGCTGCCTGCTTTTCTAACTCATATGCGGGTGCAGCTGGCTGCCCGTCTGCCGTACCTAGGTGCTGGTGAAGCTGGCTACCCATCTGCCGTACCCAGGAGCTGGTGGAGCTGGCTGCCCTCGTGCCTTATCCAGGTGCTTGTGCATCTGGCTGCCTCCTTGCCTTTCCAAGGTGCTGGTGCAGCTGGCTGCCTGCTTGCCACACCCAGGTGTCGGTGCAACTAGCTGCCCACCTGCCTTACGAAGGAGCAGGTGCATGTAGCTGCCTGACTTCCTTACCTCGATTTTGGTGCAGCTGGCTGCCCGCCTGCCTTACCCATGTACTGATGCAGCTGGCTGTCTGCCTTCCTTATCAAATTGCTGGTGTGGTTGGTTGCCCACATGCCTCACTCAGGTGTTAGTGCAGCTGGCTGTCCACCTGCCTTACATAGGTGTTGGTGCAGCTGGCTGCCTGCATGCGTTACCTGGGTGCTGATGCAACTGGCTGCCTCCCTGCCTTACCCAGGTGCTGGTGCAGCTATTTGCCCACCTGCCTCACCCAGGTGCTGGTGCAGCTGGCTTCACACCTGCCTTACACATTTGCTGGTGCAGTTGGCTGACCACTTGCCTTAGCCAGGTGCTGGTTTAGCTGGCTGCCCCCCGGGTTTTCCCATAAAATGGTGCTGCGGGCTCCTTTACCTTCCCAGATGCGGGGGAAAAAAATTTACGCCTGCTTTTCGAAAAACTGGACTGCTGGGGTGCCTCCTTACTCGGGGCGGGTGAGTGCGCGTGCCCCTTTCCCAGGTGCGGGTGAAACGGGCTGCCCCACCCCGTACCTAGTCCGGTAAGGGGCCCAGCTGGGGGAGGGGTGCCTCCTGCCTTCAAAGGTCTGGTGCAGCGGGTGCCCCTTTACCCCAGGTGCTTACAGCGGTCCTGCATGCCTTGCACAGTGCGGTGCAGCGGGCCTCCCGCTTGCCTTACCCGGGTGTCTGAAAATATGCCCCCCCTACCTAGGGCCGAAAGCTAACCCCGCCTACCTTACTCAGGTGCGGGTGCAGCGGGTTGCTCCTTCCTTTACCCAGGTCGGTGATGCGCTGGTTTCACACTGCCCTTATCTAGGTGCTGGTGAGTGGTTCCCCTCCTGCTTTATCCAGGTGCTGGTTTAGCGGGCTGCCCCCTTTTGCTTTTCCCCTTGTGCGGGTGCCTTTGGGCTGGCGCTTCCCTTTTACATAGTGATCGTGCAGGGGCTGCCCCCCTGTCTTATCCGGTGCTGGCAGCTGGATGCCCGCCTCCCTTTTTCCCGGGGTGGTGCAACGGCTCCCTACGTGTCTTAACAACGTGCTGAGAGCTGGCTGCCTCCTCCTTACCCGGGCGTGGCACGGGTTGCCCACCTCCCTTTTTTTAAGGGTGTTAGTGCAGGGCTGGCACCCTCCTTACAAAAGTCTGGGCAGCTTTCTGCACACTCCCTTCCCCAGTGCTGGTAAAGCTCCTTCCACTTGCCTTACCCATTCTTATGCAACTGGCTCCCCTCCCTCCCTTACCCAGGTGTGTGAACTGGCTGCCTGCCTGCATCCCAAGGTCAGGGCGCTGGCGCCTGCCTGTTTTTACCCAAGTTGGTCCGCTGCTGCCCTCCCTCCCTGCATAACCCAGGTGGTTGGCAGTGGGCCCAAACCTGCCTTAACCCTTTGCAGTTGTGGCTGCCTGCCCACCTGCCTTCCCCAGGTGCCTGTGAAACTGACTGCTCGCCTGTCTTAGTTGCTGGTCTAGATGGCTGTCACCTGCCTAACCATGTGTTGGTGCAGCTTTTTTGCCCACCTGCCTTACCCAAGAGATGGTGCAGCTGGCTTCACACCTGTCTTACCCAGGACTGGTTGCAGCAGGCTGACCACTTGCCTTAACCAGGTGCTGGTTCACCGGGTTGCCCGTTCTGCCTTACCCATGAGCTGGTGCAACTGATTGCCTGCCTGGGTTTCCCAGATGCTCGACAACTGTTTTCCCGCCTGCCTTTCGAGAGAGGGGGCGCTGCGTGCTTTCCGTCGCCGTAATAGGTGCTGGTGAAGCTGGCTACCCAAATGCCTCACTCAGGAGCTGGTGGAGCTGGCTGCCCTCCTGCCTTACAAGGTGCTAGTGCAGCTGGCTGCCTCCTTGCGTTTCCCAGGTGCTGGTACAGCTGGCTGCGTGCCTGCCTTGCACAGTTGCAGGTGCAGCTGGCCTCCTGCTTGCCTTACCCAGGTGTCGGTGCAACTACCTGCCCACCTGCCTAGCCAGGTGCCAGGACAGCTGTCCCCCCACCTGCCTTAACCCAAAGAGCTGATGCACTGACTGCCTGCATGCCTAACCTGTTTACTGATGCAACTCGCTGCCTCCCTACCTTCCCCTGGTGCTGGTGCAGATGGCTGCCCGCCTGTCTTACTTAGTTGCTGTCCAGCTGGCTGTCACCTGCCTTACGCATGTTGGGGGTGCAGTTGTTTGCTCACCTACCTTACCCAAGAGGTGGTGCAGCTGGCTTCACGCCTGCATTACCCAGGTGCTGGTGCACTTGGCTGCCCACTTGCCTTACCCAGGTGCTGGTGCAGCTGAAGTGGATAATTGCATTTATCTGTATGTAACTCACAATGTTCGTACCAGTAAATAACAAAGATTAGTATTATTTATCAGAGTTACATAGACAGTGGGAATTTGGGACACCTAGGTCACAAAAAATGTCCCCCTTCGATACCTACCACTGTCATATCCACAAGTTGCTCTAGACCTATTAATTACAAATGAAATATGTATATACACCAGGAATTCTGGTAAATATATAAATTTGTGGACTGTATATTAAATTAATGAAGAATTATACATATACACATTTTTCATACATATACACATTACTAACATCACTCACCAATTTGACTGGAGATCAAGGTGTATAAATTTTTCAGAAAACCTCACTGTCTATCTATGAAAATAACACTGGCCAGAGTTACAAACATAAACAAACTTATCTGAGGTTCCTGGAGGTGTCTTGTCCCGTCGCCTGATATCTCAAGTTATGCAGGAATGAACATCCAACAATTTCGCCTCCCATTTGAGAGGGGTCAGCCCAATTTACCTCTAGAGCACAAAAAATTCTTCCCCCTTATTTACTAAACGTTAGTGTCCAGTTCAAACAACAAGCGAGTTCTCTTTTGTGAGGCGCCAGCTTCTTCCCATTTTTTATAAAAAAAATTTTTAGTTAAATACAGTATGGCCATCTATTTACATATAACTACTGTATTTCTGGAAACTATATACAGTATTTTCCACACTGCGACCGGGCGGAGTTTTGTTGATAAATGACTCAAATTGCTCATTTGGAAATGGGGGAGGACCTGGGTACATATAAGGATCTGGCATCCACATGGGGACATATTACCAACAAGATTCAATCACCCTTTTTACACTTTGCCATCCTTGTGGAATCCAGAAAGTTTCCCTAATACAATTTATGGTATCTTGTACACCACCATGCATTACATTTTTATTGGCATTTATTACAATTAAATTTGTTAGATAATGAGTTTTTGGCAGTAAGATAGAGTGTTTAGCATAATCACCCAAATCAGCATTTTGTAACCTTCCTCTGCACCTAATTACATTGTTCTCTAAATACAATCCCAATTTATCTGTTATGGAACCTTTCACAATTTTTCTTTCCATCATCAGTTTAATCTCATTTCCATAATTTCTTCCTGAACTCTCTTTAACCAATATTCAAGAGGATGTAAAACTTATACGAGATATTTATCTTGTTTAGAAATTTAAACACCAACTTAGTTAAAATGATTATTGGGTAAAAGAAAATACCATAAATTTTTATCAATGACTAAAGAAGGACAAATATTGGAGCGGTGGTCACAGTAATTTTTAAAAAAGGAGCAATATACCCCTTTTGTACAGGCCAATTAGCTTTATTTACCAACCAGCTCGGTCCTTTAAACCATGATACAGCATTTACAAAGAAATCAGCTGGATTCTCCTCACCAGGTATGTGATTAAATGTTAACATATGCTGTCCCAAACTATTATACTTCTCTTGCATCTGATTAATTTCAGCCACTCTGTTTTGTACGTACACAATTTTACTGTTTCCATTACGAATCCATTGTAAGGATACCTCATTATCAGGCCAAATTACAGTGTCCCTAATATTTATCTCCTGCAACTCTTTTCTTATACAATTAGCTAATTTGACATCTTCATAAATGGCTGTTAATTCCACCTGAGGCAAGGTACTTGATTTAATTGGAGACACTTTAGCCTTAGACGTAACAAGAGAAATAACACTATTACATTGAAGGTAAGCAACTGCTACATATGACAATTTTGAAGCATCACAAAAAATGTGGAGTACATTTTTCCCATTTGGATTGGCCATCTGGTGTGGGAACTCCAACATTGGAATTTTTTCATAATCACCAATTAATTCATCTCACCTGTTAATGAATTCCTCAGGTAGAATTTGATCCCAAGTACATTTAAGTTTCCATGCTTCCTGAATTAATAATTTCCCTCTTATAGTAAGGGGTGACACTAAACCTAGTGGATCAAAACATTTGGAAACTTCAGCAAGCAAAACTCTCTTAGTTAATTTATTGGGCATACTGTAATTATTAGGTTTTAACATTAACAAATCTCTCTCAGTATCCCAAGTTAAACCCAATACATTTAGGCACTTCATCTCCAGGGAAATCTTTACTTATTTTGTCCTTTAATTTGGACGAATTACTATTCCACATTTGCACTTTGCATTATTTTATTAGCCTTTCCGTAAGTCATTAACAGTTCCTCTTCAGTTGACATCACACTCATGAAATTGTCCACATAAAATTGTTTGCTCATTACTTTACTCATTGGACTTCCCATACGTTTAAGGTGTGCATTTATCGTCGCTTGAAGTAGGAACGGACTTAATGTAGCACAAAATAATATGCTCCTAAAGCAAAAGGTTTTCAGAGGGCTTAGTGGGTCAATAGGATTCTCAGGCCATAAGAAGTGGGTACAATCCCGGTAAGCCTCTTGTAAACCCACTCTTAGGAAAGCTTTACTTATGTCATCCGTAAAGGCATAATTCTTCATCCTGAAATTTAATAAGATATCTCCTAATTTTTCCGTCAACGACGGACCTGTCATCAAACAGTCATTTAAACTAGGTACATTTTTGTTACTCCTGGCACTACAATTAAACACAATTCTCAGAGGATTGGTATTAGAATCCTTCTTCACTCCGAGATGTGGCAAATAGTGACCATAAATTTTGGCTTCCTGTGGAGGTACCTCTTCTATAAATTTATTAATTAATTGTTCAGCAATTATATCATTATAGGTGTCTTACTCAGTTCGCGGAGCTGAGCCTTTAACTGTCCATATGCCATTCTGTAATTAGTGGGCAATTCTGGATGGTTCAGTCTCCACGGAAGTCGTACCCAGTATTGTCCAGATTCAAATTTTACATCTCTCAGGTAATGCTCCTGAGTAAAAGAATCGTCTGGACTTTCTTCATTTACATTTATTCCAGTGCTGTCTAATTCCCACAATTTATGCACTGGCTCAACACCATCCTCTATGCAAGAATTATACTGGGGTACGATTTCATGAGTAAGACACACAGTTATGGTATTTGTACTTTCCTCTAGTCATGTATTATTATTACGAGGAAATCCTACCATACATTACATGGCCTTTCCCGCAGTCTTCAAAAAGGGTGACACCACATTTCTTACCATACACTTTGCAAGGAGGCATAATAGTCACTACCTATCCAAATATTTATTGGGCCTACAGAATCATCACTTACACCAGAAGGTGCTAAATTTTACATTATGTGAAAGTCTTTCTGTAGCTTTTAATAAGCCTCTACTGTAGATATTTTCTCTGGAAATCTATCTACAATTAACTGTATTAAACAAAGTTTTTTCTCATTGACCAACCTGACAGTACATAAACGGTGTCATACAATTGAGCCCTTTTATCCAAGAGAAAACCAGATAATTTTAAAAATTTTGGGGAAAATCTTTCTGTACCTTAATAAGCCCTTTCCCTTTTTAGGTTTTTTTCCGGGGGACCCCCGGTCTAAATTAATGTTTTTAAAAAATTTTTTTTTTAAAACCCCGGGTTTAAAAAATTCTTTAAATTTTTTACCGAAAAAAAAATTTTTAAAAGGGATCTATCGAAAAATTTAAACCCAAAATAAATTTTAAATTTTTGAAAGGATGGATCCCTGGTCTTTCCCCTTTTAAAATTTTTTTTTTTACATTTTTCTTTTTTTTTACCAAAAAAAACATAAGAGTCGTCGCAAAATTTAAAAAACGACCTTTTACTTAAACTTTTGCCCCGGTTTTAAAATTACAATTATTAATAAATTCTTGCCCTTTACACTTTGATTTATGGTGCCCTTCCTTTGGGACATTGATAACAGTTGTTTTAAATTTGGGCCATAAACCCTTTTCATTGTGTTAAACCTAAACACCTGTCCCTCTGTCAATTTTCCCCAATCTTTCAATTTTTATCTTTCCCGGGAATTGTATGCATTCCCAATTCTTAAAAAAAAATGATTACCCTTGCAGAAAAGACAATCTCTCTTTTTTTTGAAGGGTTTTCTTATTAATGGGGCATTTTAGGGGGTTTACTTTTTCTTCTTACCTTGGGGAGAATCATTATTTCGATTCCTCCTTACTTGAAAACCCAACCTATGCAACTTTTTTTAGGAAAAAAAATTTGATTTTTATTTTTGGGGAAAATTTTTTCCCATTGTAAAAATTTTGCAGATCCTCAGATTTTATTATTGTTGCTTTTTTAAAAAAGAGTTATTTGGGCTGGCCCTGAAAGGCACAATTTAATTTTTGTAGCCCTTTAGTTTTTTTCCCCCCCCCCAAACCAAAAAAACCCCTTTGTGTATTTGTTCGGAGTTTTTCCCAATTTTTACAGCTTAATTTATTTGTACAATGGCCCCAAAAAACCGGCTGTTTCCCTTTGATTTTTATTTATTATTTAAAAGTTTTGAGAGTGCTCCCCTTTTTAAACTCTAAAACTGCTGAAAAACCTTTGAAAGTGGATCTGGAGTTTTTAAATTAAAAAAGGGATTTCACAGTTACAACCTACTTTTTTTCAAATTTTAAACCATAATAAACTTTCAAAAAGTCAACTTTTTTTGTAAGAATCATCTACACGGGGAAAAGGTTTGTATGAGTTTTGGGAGCATCCCCTCTTACCGTCCTTTGAGATAATTTATTTTACACATCGGGCCCACTCCTATAGGCACAGTGTTTTAAAAATTGAAAAAAAAACCCTCCATTTTTTCTCCAGGATTAAAAAAAAGGGAAAAACCCAAATTCGGGGATTTTGGGGCCAAACACATCTTATTTTTTTGGGAGCAATGATTAACTGCCTTTTTTTCACTTTTTTAATTTTTTATTCTAAGTTGACTTTTAAAGAAAAAATATTTTCTTCTATTTCCCTAATAGTGTTTAAATCAAAAAACCCCATTTCTGACTTAACTCCACAATTTAAAAACAAATCTCCTTCTTTTTTTTCTTTAATAAAATTTTTTAGGGAATTTATTTTTTCCCAAAAGGGCATCTAAAAAAATTTTTTAAAAAATCAGTTTTTTTCAGTTTCCTGTTTCATTTTCCAAACTTATTGTATGTTTTTTGTTACAGGGTTCTTTCTAGCATGCAATAATGCTTTCTTAGCTCAAAAATTCTAAAACCCTTGTCATCTCCCCAAAAATTTTAAACCCCCTTTTTAAAACCCATGGTGAAAATTAATATAAAATTAAACTTAATTAATAACACTGATTATGTACTTAATTATGAACTTTATAAAGGGTTTAAAATTAAAATTTTTCCCCGGGAAAAAAACCTGGGTAAAACCCACCCTTTAGCAATTACACAAGAAAGCAAATTATAATTTTTAATTTTAAATTTACACATTAATATACATCCTAGCTACACTTGAATTTGCAATTACACAAGAAAGGGAAAAATTAAATAATAAAAATTTTTAAAATACACATTAATTTTAAACCCCAGCTACATTTAAACCCTTTTTAAAAAAATGATTAATGTAAGGAAATTAAAATAAAAATTTTAAATACACTTTAATATAAACCCTAGCTACAATTGAACCTGGGAAATTACAAAAGAAAGGGAAAAATTTATAATAAAATTTTTAAAAATACACTTATATAAATGCTAGTTTACATTTGGGCTTAGCAATTACACATGAAAGGGAAAAATTATACTATGAATTTTCATAGACATTAACAAAAAATCCTAGTACACTTGAGCTTAGCAAAATTTTTGTTGTATTTAATTATAATGCACTAAAAAAATTAAATTTAAAAATTTGGTGTATCTAAACCCATCCTTTGTTATTTCACTTATAAAAAACAAAAAAGGCCCAAAAAACCGTTACGGGAAACGATACACAAATAACCCCCCACAAGAAGAGAGGAGCTTACGACACCACTACTATACTATACCACCCCAAAAAAACTACTACTACTCCCATGCCACTATACAAACTAAAAAACTTCAAACTACTACTACTCCCTCTACTACTTTCACCACTACCTCTTTCCGTCCCATATATAGCAGTCCTGCTCCACTTCTAGTTAAATGTGACTTTTTTTAAATGGTCCAAGTCTGACCGAAACCCTTTTCGTAAACTCCCCTCTTCTATGTGCGGTTTTTTTTTGTGTATTTCATAATAAAAATTAAGTAATTAATTCACTAATTAAAAAACTTCACTAATTATATCCGGGTTTTTTCAATGACCAATGGGGGAACTACGTGGGAAAATTTTAAATTTTTTTGGATGAGCCCCCATTAAAATCATACCCCGGGAAAATTTGTAACAAAGATAATTATTTTTACCCAAAAATTTTGGAGATTGTAGGAATTTTCGGGTATTAGGTCGCAAAAAAAGGTTAACAAACCCTTTGAAAACCTTTCCACCTCTCTATCTTTTACAATCACTCTTCACCTTTATTTATTTTAATGAAATAAATATCACCAGGGAAATTTTGGAAAACATTTTTAAATTTATGTTAAATTAATAAAGGACTACATTTAAAAAATTTAGTAACAGAAAGAAAATATAAAAAGTTTAAAACCCTCACCAATTTTTCTGGAGATTACTTGGGGGTCTTTCACAAACCCCTGCCTAAAAAAATTTTAAGAAAAATGGCCAAAAATTAAAAAAATAAAAAATAGACAAATTTCTCAACTGTTGGGAAATTTTTAAACCTTTTTTTATCTACTTACTGAGGGCCCGTCCATTGCCGTTTTTCACATTTTGCAGGAAATGCAAATCCAACAATTTTGCTCCTATTTGGGGGGTTTTAAACACAATTTATCCTCTAGTTTGAAAGAAAATTCTTCCCCGATTTTCACTATAAATTTTTCTTGCCCCCGTTTTAAAACCAAAGGGCCCCCTGCAAGCAACACTAAAATCCTCAATTTGGGTTTTTTTATTCTTTTCAAATTTTAATTTTTTTTAACCCACAATATATATCATAATTTTCATACAAAAAAACAATGATTTTCGGGGAAAAAATAAAATTTTCCCCAAGAACCTTAGAAAACTAACAAACCTTATTACAAAAAAACTCCAATTTTTTTTAGGGTAATCCCAAATAGATATATTTTTTATAAAAATTTACAAAAAATTTTTGTAATAAAAAAAACACAATGAAAATTTTTTTTTGTTTGATTCAAGGAAAGATTTTTGCAAAATTATTGCATACGCAAAATTTTTTTCTTGCCTTTTTTTTCAAGAATTTAGCGTTGCTTTTTTTTAAGCCAAGGGTCCCCAAGTTTTTAAAATTTTGGCACGAAAATTTTTATAAAAATATTATTTTTTTAATGTCCCCCCGCCGTTCCCTCTGAGGCTGGGTGGCCCAAAAAGGAAAAAAAGAAAAATTTCTCCTTGCAAAAATTTTGTAATATTTTTACAGGAGAAGGGGGGGTTTCTAGCCCCTTGCTTTCCCCGGGATTTTAGTCGCCCTTACAACCCCGCATTTTGAAGAAAAAAAAGGGTTCTTCCTCCGTGAGCCCTGAAAAGCCCCAAAAACGGCTTGTAAAGGGGCAAGGGCTAGTAACCCCCTTTCCTTTTCATTTCTAAAATTTTTAAAAAAGAAATTTTTGTTTTTGCTTTGGGCCACCCTGCCTCAGGGGGGAAAATACCAGATTGTTTTAAAAAAATATAGTAGTTTGGGGATTAGGAGGGGTTGGTTACGCAACTATTAACCCGGGCTGAGGAATTTTTTGTTTAGATGGTTCGAAAAAATTTTGGGGAAACGAACAAAAAAGAATGACTTTTGTTTTAAAAATCTTTCAGTTGGGGGGAAGGAAGTGTAGAGGTTAACCCAGGGGAGGTCTCAGGTGGTAAAGGGGGTTTTGTGTGCGAGGAGTCTGGTCCCTTTCCCCTAGCATTTGGGGACGGGTTTTAAAATATGAGAAATGTAGAAAAAATCCCTTTTAGGGGTTAAAAACATAAGAAAATAAAAAAACGAAGGAAAACCCGCAGAAGGCCTACGGCCCATGCGAGGGGGTCCCAATTTTCCTACCGGCTTAAGGGAAAGCACCCAAAACCCAGTCAGGCAGGTCCCCATTTACTTAAGAAGGAAACACGGCAAACCCGACCCCGGTGCCAAGCTATCAGGTCAACTCCCAACCCCCCCAAAATTACTCATAAAAGAAGAAAAAAGAAAAATTTAAAAACGAAGGAACACTACGAAGGGGTTTCTTGCCCATTTCAGGCAGGTTCCCGTCTCCTAATTTTTTTAAGCCCAAACACCCAACCCAGTCAGGTCAGGTCACTTTGGGCTTAAGGGGGGGAAACGGCAACCGACCTGGTAGCACAAGCTATCAGTCCAACTCACACCCACCCACATCCATTCATGTATTTATCCAACCTATTTTTAAAGCTACACAACGTTCTGGCCTCTATAACGGTACTTGGGAGTTTGTTCCACTCATCCACAACTCTATTACCAAACAGTACTTTCCTATATCCTTCCTGAATCTGAATTTTCCCAACTTAAAACCATTGCTGCGAGTCCTGTCTAGGCTAGATATTTTCAGCACACTATTTACATCCCCTTTATTTATTCCTGTCTTCCATTTATACACCTCAATCATATCCCCCCTAATTTTACGTCTTTCTAGAGAGTGCAGATTCAGGGCCCTTAGTCTATCCTCATAGGGAAGGTTTCTGATACATGGGATCAACTTTGTCATCCTCCTTTGTACATTTTCCAGAGAATTTATATCCATTCTGTAATACGGTGACCAGAACTGTGCAGCATAATCTAAATGAGGTCTAACCAAGGATGTATAGAGTTGAAGAACAACCTGAGGACTCCTATTATTTATGCTTCTTGATATGAAGCCAAGCAACTTGATTTGCTGTTATAATTATTATAATAATTATCTTTGTTATTATTATTATTATTATTATTATTATTATTATTATTATTATTATTATTATTATTATTATTATTATTATTATTATTATTATTATTTTATTATTATTTTTAATAATAATAATAATAATAATAATGATAATAATAATAATATTATTATTATTACTATAATTATTATTATTATTATTATTATTATTATTATTATTATTATTATTATTGTTGTTGTTGTTGTTGTTGTTGTTGTTGTTGTTGTTGTTGTTGTTGTTGTTGTTGTTGTTGTTGTTGTTGTTGTTGTTGTTGTTGTTGAAACATAATGTGAAATACATAAATTTTAAGAAAATAAATATTAGTACTGCTGATTCATAAACGGCTATGACTACTATTCGTATTACTAATGCTGCTGCTGCTACAACTACTACTGACAATAATAATTTTAATTATATTTCGATGAATCAAATCAAAATGTTTTGTGGTGCAGGTAGGAGCGCTCTTCACATAGCAGCAGATTTTGGTCATATAGATTGTGTGAAGATCCTTCTTGCTGCTACTGATCCCAACTGTCAGGATGATGATGGATGGACACCTCTACACTGTGCAGCGAGGCGCAACCATTCTGGAGTTCTTCAAGTTTTATTAAATGATTCACGCTGTGATCCGTCACTTCCTTCTAAAGTAAAAGGTATTGTCCTAAAAATTTCGTTTTCCTTAATAAAGTCTGCCTCCATAACTATGCCTTTGTCTATATTGTGAGTGTGTTTGTACTTTTCTATGTGTATGTAATAAACATTATATGGTTACAAGGGTTGAGTCTCAGCTGCTGCCATAATTTTCTTGTTGCCACTTTCCAGATTCAATCTACAAACATCTTTATCTAGTCCATTCCTCTCCCTGACCATCCTGAGTTTTAATTATGTCTTGAATTCTTCATATCTCTTCTGTATATTACCTTCTCTAATCTTTCAAACAGTCAAATTCTGTCTATCATCTAAATTCCCTAAAATTATTTTGTATAGTTATACAACGTCTCCACTTGTTCTATTGTCAAATGCTTGAACCCCTTAACTGGGGATTATTCTTGCTGATATATCAAGTGTTAGTTAAACTCTAGTGTTGAATATTCCAAAATGGGCATGACAAATATTATATAGAGGGTTTCGAATGATGGTTGAGATTCCTGAAGCTACTCTTAGATTTATGAACAAAAAAGTTTTGGTTAGAGAGGATTTTCGTTTGTTGGTGACTCTGGTGATATGTTTGAAACTATGCTCACTCTGGTATCCGGCGACTTGACTGATCACCAAAAGTCGTATCCGTGTATTTCGTGAGATTCAATTCAAAACAAGGGGTTGGCCAAAATAATGAAACACCTTGAAATTTAAACAAATTTATCGTAATATAGTGTACGACCATTTTTGGCAGTAATTACTGCTTAAATTCTACGAGGAATTGATTCATACAATGTTAATAGATTCTAGGGGTATTTTTGTCTATTCTTCAAATAAAACAATCTCCAGTTCCTTAAGTGATGATGGTGTTGCAAACATAGGATGAAGTTGATCTACTAAAATGTTTAAATAATCTTAACTTTTAATTCTGCCATGAAGGGCAGCCACTGGGCCTGCAGATTTCCAAGACATAGCACCCCAAATCATCACAGAACCTCCTCCGTCTTTAACAATTGGAAGAAGACAGTCGGGATCATATGCGTCTTTTGGCTGTTTCCACACGTATACTCGGCCTGAGGTTGGAAATAAGGTGAAATAAGGAGAAAAATAAAATTCTTCCAGTGGTCTAAGGACCACTATTCATGATTTTTACACCACTCTACATGCTTTTCAACATTGGTTTTTGAAAGTAAGGGTTTCCTAATTGCAGTTCTCGCATAAAATCCAGCTTTATGAAGTTCCCTTTTTTCAGTTTTTGTGGAAACTGGGTTATGGAGGTGTTCATTAAGCTCTGCTGTAGTTTTGGGTAATGTAGTCCTACGATCCTTTCTAACAATCCGTGAAAGAGTTCGACAATCACTATCTGACAGGTTTCGCTTCCTTCCAGAGATTTTCTTTGATGAAAGGTTTTTCCCATCTTTTGCAAAGGCTGTCATCACCTTCGAGACAATACCTTTTGATAAACCAAAAAGTCCAGATGTTTTCGTTACGCTACAACCACCCATACGAGCACCAACAATTCGAACCCATTCAAAGTCTGACAGATCTATCATTTTAGGGATTTTAGTTAATTTCTCTTCATAAATCTGTAAAAAAATAACATTTTCAGCAAAAAGGAATAAGAAAGACTAATAATAAATCATAAAAACACAAAAATAGCAAAATTTCATGATTTTATACACGTTACAAAATTATTATGAGAAGATGCTAGGTGTTTCCATTATTTTGTGGACCAACAACTTGCGATCTTCGCTTAAATAGCAACGCTCATCTTGCCATATAGGACAAGTGAAAATTTGTGTATGCAATAATTTCGTCAAAATCATTCTGAACCTAACGAAAAAAATATATTTCACTGTGTTTGTTTAGTATTAAATTATTGTAAACAATTCTGAAATATATATAGTTGGGTTAGGCCAAAGTTAATTGTTCTTTTTACATTAAGGTTAGGTAAGTTTTCTAAGATTCTTCTGGTGCAAAATTAAAAATTTTTACATTAACATTAATGAAAAAAATATATCTTTAAACGTATAGGAGAAAATTTTAGAAAGGACTTAATTTTAAATGAGTTCTTGCTAATTGACCAGTTTTACATATTCAGCACGACATATATATATATATATATATATATATATATATATATATATATATATATATATATTATATATAATATATATATATAATATATATATATATATAATATATATATATATATATATATATAATAATCTACTACAATGTACCCAACAGCTCTAATGATACTCGCATCCAATTCCCCCATGTCAAGACTTAACACTCTCAAAACAGAAATCCCTTTATCATTGACCCTATGTAGCACCTACTCAACCAACCCCTGATGCTCCCCATCCCTTCACCAAAATATATTACATGAAATGCACTCATTCGTCTCTCAACCTTTGAGTGGAGAGGACGTGCGCTGCTGCTGCCCCCTGGAGTTGTCTGGTGGCAGTATTATTTTCCCCAAACATGGCGCAGGCTAGCCGGCGCAGGATAAATACTGTCTGCATTGAATTAACCAGTGGAGCTGTAACGGGGCCATCAATGGAGTTGCTTCTGCCTGCAATCATCAGAGATACCTACGGAATAGCCAATGAGGAGATTTGTGGACTTGAACTGAACTGTACAAAGAGGATTTTTGTAAAATTTAGTTCGGCGAATGTGTATGAGGCAGTGGTGAATAAGTTTCAGGAAGTGGCCATACCAGTTAATCATACTGTGACGGTGAGGAGGCATGATGTATCCAGCTATTACACATGGATTAAGGGGGCCGTCGGGCAAAATCTGTAACTCCGTTGTTTACTGTCCGATTTTCTCCAGTTTTGGTACACAAGACAAAGTCGTTTCACTCTTTCTTGAAAATATTTATCAAAAATATTCCTCAAACAACAACTGAGAAATGACTGATTTACTGAAAATGCCATAGTGTTCAACTTTTCTCCTATATGGGACTACGTGAGGTTGTTTGGACACTTGGTGCCGAGAGAACAATGCTTATTCTTATTTTCTGTGACTCCTTTTCTTTAAATGAACGTATCTTTATTTCACAAAAAAAATAAAGTTTGTTAGTTCCTGGAATATTGCAAAAGCATATGCCCTTTACTCCCACATAACTCCCAAAGTATTTGGAATATTTCCAAAATTTGGTCACAGAAAAAAAGAGAAATCATTATTCTACAACTTTTGTGAGTATTATATTCCATTTAATTCAGTAATAAAGGGAGATTCTTGAACAATTGTTGAATAAGTTACTTCCCAGATATCGGCCGAGAGCGCCGGCCGGCCCCCGTCTCAAAAAAAAAAAAAAAAAAAAAAATCGCGAAAATCGCGTTTGTTTGGGTGTATTTCTTAGTAAACTGATGTTCTAGTGCAGTTAACCTCTAAACACCGTTTTCTCTTACTCAGAGACGACAGGATGACCAGTTACACTTTTATATCGAAATATTCCCGATGGTCTCTGGGCCATATTATGGCCTATTTTATTCAGTTTTATTCAGTCTAGAGTATATAACATGTTTGTATGTTATTTAGAGTGTTTATTATATCATATTAGATCAATTCTGATAGACAAATAGGCCGTAGAGTTGATATATAAGCTGATATAAGCGTAATAATGGGCGATTCCTGGCTGGCACCTCGAGCCGGGAACACTGCCGAGCGTTCCCATCTGGTTCCCAGCTGTCACTAAGTCTGCGGATAAGTCCCGACCATTCCCATCTGGTTCCCAGCTGTCGCTCAGTCTGCGGATAAGTCCCGAGCGTTCCCATCTGGTTCCCAGCTGTCGCTCAGTCTGCGGATAAGTCCCGAGCGTTCCCATCTGGTTCCCAGCTGTCGCTCAGTCTGCGGATAAGTCCCGACCGTTCCCATCTGGTTCCCAGCTGTCGCTCAGTCTGCGGATAAGTCCCGACCGTTCCCATCTGGTTCCCAGCTGTCGCTCAGTCTGCGGATAAGTCCCGGCCGTTCCCATCTGGTTCCCAGCTGTCGCTCAGTCTGCGGATAAGTCCCGACCGTTCCCATCTGGTTCCCAGCTGTCGCTCAGTCTGCGGATAAGTCCCGACCGTTCCCATCTGGTTCCCAGCTGTCGCTCAGTCTGCGGATAAGTCCCGACCGTTCCCATCTGGTTCCCAGCTGTCGCTCAGTCTGCGGATAAGTCCCGACCATTCCCATCTGGTTCCCAGCTGTCGCTCAGTCTGCGGATAAGTCCCGACCGTTTCCATCTGGTTCCCAGCTGTCGCTCAGTCTGCGGATAAGTCCCGACCGTTCCCATCTGGTTCCCAGCTGTCGCTCAGTCTGCGGATAAGTCCCGACCGTTCCCATCTGGTTCCCAGCTGTCGCTCAGTCTGCGGATAAGTCCCGACCGTTCCCATCTGGTTCCCAGCTGTCGCTCAGTCTGCGGATAAGTCCCGACCGTTCCCATCTGGTTCCCAGCTGTCGCTCAGTCTGCGGATAAGTCCCGACCGTTCCCATCTGGTTCCCAGCTGTCGCTCAGTCTGCGGATAAGTCCCGACCGTTCCCATCTGGTTCCCAGCTGTCGCTCAGTCTGCGGATAAGTCCCGACCGTTCCCATCTGGTTCCCAGCTGTCGCTCAGTCTGCGGATAAGTCCCGACCGTTCCCATCTGGTTCCCAGCTGTCGCTCAGTCTGCGGATAAGTCCCGACCGTTCCCATCTGGTTCCCAGCTGTCGCTCAGTCTGCGGATAAGTCCCGACCGTTCCCATCTGGTTCCCAGCTGTCGCTCAGTCTGCGGATAAGTCCCGACCGTTCCCATCTGGTTCCCAGCTGTCGCTCAGTCTGCGGATAAGTCCCGACCGTTCCCATCTGGTTCCCAGCTGTCGCTCAGTCTGCGGATAAGTCCCGACCGTTCCCATCTGGTTCCCAGCTGTCGCTCAGTCTGCGGATAAGTCCCGACCGTTCCCATCTGGTTCCCAGCTGTCGCTCAGTCTGCGGATAAGTCCCGACCGTTCCCATCTGGTTCCCAGCTGTCGCTCAGTCTGCGGATAAGTCCCGACCGTTCCCATCTGGTTTCCAGCTGTCGCTCAGTCTGCGGATAAGTCCCGACCGTTCCCATCTGGTTCCCAGCTGTCGCTCAGTCTGCGGATAAGTCCCGACCGTTCCCATCTGGTTCCCAGCTGTCGCTCAGTCTGTGGATAAGTCCCGACCGTTCCCATCTGGTTCCCAGCTGTCGCTCAGTCTGCGGATAAGTCCCGACCGTTCCCATCTGGTTCCCAGCTGTCGCTCAGTCTGCGGATAAGTCCCGACCGTTCCCATCTGGTTCCCAGCTGTCGCTCAGTCTGCGGATAAGTCCCGACCGTTCCCATCTGGTTCCCAGCTGTCGCTCAGTCTGTGGATAAGTCCCGACCGTTCCCATCTGGTTCCCAGCTGTCGCTCAGTCTGCGGATAAGTCCCGACCGTTCCCATCTGGTTCCCAGCTGTCGCTCAGTCTGCGGTAAGTCCCGACCGTTCCCATCTGGTTCCCAGCTGTCGCTCAGTCTGCGGATAAGTCCCGACCGTTCCCATCTGGTTCCCAGCTGTCGCTCAGTCTGCGGTAAGTCCCGACCGTTCCCATCTGGTTCCCAGCTGTCGCTCAGTCTGCGGATAAGTCCCGACCGTTCCCATCTGGTTCCCAGCTGTCGCTCAGTCTGCGGATAAGTCCCGACCGTTCCCATCTGGTTCCCAGCTGTCGCTCAGTCTGCGGATAAGTCCCGACCGTTCCCATCTGGTTTCCAGCTGTCGCTCAGTCTGCGGATAAGTCCCGACCGTTCCCATCTGGTTCCCAGCTGTCGCTCAGTCTGCGGATAAGTCCCGACCGTTTCCCATCTGGTTCCCAGCTGTCGCTCAGTCTGTGGATAAGTCCCGACCGTTCCCATCTGGTTCCCAGCTGTCGCTCAGTCTGCGGATAAGTCCCGACCGTTCCCATCTGGTTCCCAGCTGTCGCTCAGTCTGCGGATAAGTCCCGACCGTTCCCATCTGGTTCCCAGCTGTCGCTCAGTCTGCGGATAAGTCCCGACCGTTCCCATCTGGTTCCCAGCTGTCGCTCAGTCTGTGGATAAGTCCCGACCGTTCCCATCTGGTTCCCAGCTGTCGCTCAGTCTGCGGATAAGTCCCGACCGTTCCCATCTGGTTCCCAGCTGTCGCTCAGTCTGCGGGTAAGTCCCGACCGTTCCCATCTGGTTCCCAGCTGTCGCTCAGTCTGCGGATAAGTCCCGACCGTTCCCATCTGGTTCCCAGCTGTCGCTCAGTCTGCGGGTAAGTCCCGACCGTTCCCATCTGGTTCCCAGCTGTCGCTCAGTCTGCGGATAAGTCCCGACCGTTCCCATCTGGTTCCCAGCTGTCGCTCAGTCTGCGGATAAGTCCCGACCGTTCCCATCTGGTTCCCAGCTGTCGCTCAGTCTGCGGGTAAGTCCCGACCGTTCCCATCTGGTTCCCAGCTGTCGCTCAGTCTGCGGATAAGTCCCGACCGTTCCCATCTGGTTCCCAGCTGTCGCTCAGTCTGCTGATAAGTCCCGAGCGTTCCCATCTGGTTCCCAGCTGTCGCTCAGTCTGCGGATAAGTCCCGAGCGTTCCCATCTGGTTCCCAGCTGTCGCTCAGTCTGCGGATAAGTCCCGAGCGTTTCCATCTGGTTCCCACCTGTCGCTCAGTCTGGGGATAAGTCCCGCCTACTGTTTTATGATGCCAAATAGTCAGTTATTATATTAGAAAGAATAATGCAAGAAAAGGCGATAAAAAACAAGAAAACAACTCCGAAATATATATAGGCCGTGAGCAGACTCGCTACCAACATCGCCGTCACCATACCTGATATAAATGACTATAATTTCTTGTAGAAACGTCGTAGAACATTCATTCTGGTACCATTGTGTTGCCAAAGAGTTGAGCTATTTTTCAGTATATATAACTCAATTTCCATATTTTTTCGATTTTTGGTTGAGCGCGCGCGGGAAATTGCCCTATAGCACCTTTATCTGTATTTTGTATATAGTTTTAAATAACATATAAAGAAAAATCAACTTATACGATCTCCAATTCATTATATTTCGTTTCATTTTCTCTAAATGTCTGAACAACCTATTTAGCCATCGTGATAATACCTTTAAAAACCATCCACCAACTTATTATCTCATTCTAATTGTAATAATAACATCAATTATATTAATATTGATTATAATAATAATAATAATAATAATAATAATAATAATAATAATAATAATAATAATAATAATAATAATAATATTATTATTATTATTATTATTATTATTATTATTATTATTATTATTATTATTATTATTATTATTATTATGTATTTACATAAATATATTATTATTATTTTTCGGGTCACCTTCCCTGGGTGGGAAACGACCGATGTGTTTATAAAAAAAAATACATACAAAAAATATTAATAATACAAATGATAATTCTACTACTGCTGCTATTAATATTACTACTACTACTACTACTACTACTACTACTACTACAACCATTAATTCTACTTATATTACTACCACTACTACTATTACACTACTACTTCTGTTACTAAATAATACATTATTATTATTATTATTATTATTATTATTATTATTATTATTATTATTATTATTATTATTAAATGTGGTAGTAGTTGTACCATTAGTACTACTATTATTTTTAATAATAAATTTTAGGAATTTTATATCATCAAATAAACATGTTTGTTGTGTTGCAGGTGTAACAGTTCTTCACATAGCAGCTGAGGCTGGTCATGATGATTGTGTTAAGATGCTGCTTGATGCTGGTGCTGACGTCAACTGTCAGGATGATGATGGCCAGACACCACTATACTACGCTGTTAAGAACAACAATGTTGATATTGTTCAAATGTTATTAAATAATTCCCGCTGTGATCCCAGGAACAAAGGTAACAATCACATCACCGAACTAAGTTGTGAAATTAATAATGATTATCATGTTGATTTATATAGATGGTGTTATGTCCATGTTTGTGCTGTAGTGACTTAGTCGAGGGTGAGTGTTTGTGTGTGCACTCACCTAGTTGTGGTTGCAGAGGTCGAATCACAGCTCCTAGCCCACTTCTTCATTGGTCGGATTTTTAACCCCGGAGGGTTAGCCACCCAAGTTAAGCCAAAAAAGTCAGTGCGTCATCGAGGACTGTCTAACTTATTTCCATTGTGGCCCTCAATCTTGTCCCCCAGGATGCGACCCACAACAGTCGACTAACACCCAGGTACCTATTTGCTCCTAGGTGAACAAGACAACAGGTGTAAGGAAATACGTCGAAATGTTTCCACCCCGCCGGGAATCGAACCCGGGCCCTCCATGTGTGAAGCGAGAGCTTTAGCCACCAGGTCTCTCTCCCTGCTCCATGAGCTTTATCATACCTCTTCTCAAAGCTATGTATGGATCTTGCCTCCACTACATCCCTTCCCAGACTATTCCACTTCTTAATATATCTCTGACTGAAGAAAAACTTCCTAACATCCCTGTGATTCATGTGAGTCTTCAACTTCCAATTGTGACCCCTTGTTGCTGCATCGCATCTCTGGAACATCTTGTCTCTGTCCACCGTGTAGGTTCCTCTCAGTATTTTATATGTCGTTATCATATCCCCCCTTTCTTTCCTGTCCTCCAGTGTCGCCAGGTCGATTTCCCATAGCCTCTCCTCATTGGACGTGCCCCTTAGCTCCGGGACTAGTCTTGTTGCAAATCTTTGCACTTTCTCTAATTTCTTTACATGCTTCGCAAGGTGTGGGCTCCAAACTGGTGTTGCGCACTCTAATATAGGTCCCACGTACGCGGTACACAGGGTCCTGAACGAATCCTTATTGAGATGTCAGAATCTATTCTTAAGTTTGCTAGGTGCCCATATGCTGCAGCAGTTATTTAGTTGATATGCACCTCAGGAGATGTGCCCTGTGTTATGCTCACCCCTAGATCCTTTTCCTTGAGCGACGTTTGCAGTCTTTGGCCGCTGTTATGCAGAAATGTGGGATACCTGAGGGCTAGAGCCTTGTCTAAGGGCAAAGGTAAAAGTTAGACACATCTCAGGCCTCCATGCCACCACCCAAGCCACGCTTATCTGCTAAACAACTCATAGTTGGAAAATAAATTCCTAGGAGGATTTCCCTATAAAGTACTCTACAGTGCCCACAAATGCACATTATGAATTATAAAATTATGCTTTACAATCATAACATTCATACTATTATGACACCCTTCACTACTGTATATATTACAATGTCATGCAGAGCCCTGCATAACACCCTCGCCCCCAGACCATAGGACTCACTCTGATAGCAGGATCCCGAAGGACACTGCTAGGCAAAAGGAAAAAGCAAGATTATAAATCCGACTCTAAGGTCTGAGGCAATATTAACAAACTGAGGTACTAGATTGACTACATGTGAAACTTGTCGAACATAAAAGTGATCAAGCTCTATGCCAAGGCATCATCACAACACAGCGCTGGCCAGGCACTGGCGTTGATGCATTTTATCTAAATCACATCAAGCAACCTTATAAACTAGCAAGTTAACTTTGTACATAAGTGCCCTGAGAATTGCTGGTTTATGAAGTACCACCAAAGCTCTCTATATTGCAAGACAGACCAAACTAGATGTGCCACCAAAAAAAAATTTAAACAGTACATTTTCCAGGAGGAGTTCAAAGAAAATGAAAAACAGATTTTACATGTTAAATTATACTTAGAAAGCAACATCACATTATCACTCCCATATCACAGCAATCTTTAGTAAGCAAAACTGGTTCCCCATGACACACCTCTGCGAGAATCAGGAGACCACAGGAGGGGGAAAAATATTAGTCCCCCCCAAAAAAGTGGGTGGATAATCACATAAATCTTGTTGGTGGGACTCTCGCAGTGAAACCCTTGAGTCATCACTGAAGACCCCCAAAAGGTGGACCTCCCAGGCGAAATCGTGTTTTCCAAGAACCTTTGGGCACCCCAGCGGGGATCCAAAAAGGGGAAAAAAAAATTAAAACGTCCTGGAGGGCCAAAACACCTTGGATCAAAAGACATGCCCCCAAAAATGGGGGGGCATACCGCCAACCAACTTCCTGAAAAAGTTTAGGTCCAAATCCCTATACCAACTAAAACAAAATGAGGGATCCCATAACACT
>NC_069489.1:7374010-7389046 GCF_026875155.1 Cherax quadricarinatus | reverse complement strand
TATTTGCCAGTAGTAGGGTGGTAGTAGAAAGTAGAAGTAGTAGTAGCAGTAGTAGTAGTAGTAGTGGTAGTAGCATTTAGTAGTAGTAAAAGAAGAAGTAGTAGTAGTAGAAGTAGTAGTAGTAGCAGTAGCAGTAGTAGTAGAAGTAGTAGTAGTAGAAGTAGCAGTAGTAGTAGTAGTAGTAGTAGTAGTAGTAGTAGTAGTTGTGGAAGTGCTAGCAGTAGAAGTAGTAGTAATAGTAGTAGTAGTGTTAGTATTAGTAGTAGTAGTAGAAGTAGTAGTAGTAGTAGTAGCAGTAGTAGTAGTAGTAGAAGTAGAAGTAGTAGTAGTAGTTTTTAGGTTCGAGTCTCCTTCAGCAGAGACCAGTGTTTGTGTATATTTCACCAGCTCTTGCGATTTCCTTGCATTGTTAAACTCTCTAGTTAGGCTGATGCATGCAGTGGATGAGATGAAAAGCTGTGAGCCTTCTCCCTGAAAGCTGGCTGCCTTGGATCAAATGTCTAGCGCAAGCTGGAATCCATGGTATTGTCCATTGTGGTGAGATTGGTATAGCACTGCGTACCTTGTTCTAAGGTTCGTAGGTTCGTGTCTTTCTCTGCCAGAGACCAGTGTTTGTGAATATTTAGCCTGCTCTTGCGAATTCCTTGCATTGTTAAACTCTCTAGATAGGCTGATAGCATGCAGGGGATGAGATGAAAAGCTGTAAGCCTTCTCCCTGAAAGCTGCCTGCCTTGGATCAAACGTCTAGCGTAAGCTGGACGCCAGGGTATTGTCCAGTGTGGTGAGATTCTATAACACTGCGTACCTTGTTCCAAGGCTCGTTATATATATGTATACATATATATATTTATATTATATATATATATATATATATATATTTATATTTATATATATTATATATATATATAATATATACATATAATATATATTATATATATTTATATATATTTATATTATATATATATATAATTATATATATATATATATTATATGTACATATATATAATATATATATATATATATATATATATATATATAATATTATATATATTATATATATATATATATAATATATATATATATATATATATACTATATATATATATATATAATATTATATATATATATATATATATATATATTATATATATGTATATATATTTATATATATATATATATATATATATTATATATATTTATATATATATATATATATATATATATATATTTATATAAATATGTATATATATATTATATATATATATAAATATATATATATATATATAATTATATATATATATATATATATATATAATATATATATATATATATATATATATTATATATATATATATATTTATAATATATATATATATATTATATATATATATATTATATATATATAATATATATTATATTAATATAATATATATATTATTTATTTATTTTTTTTATATTATTTTATTATCACACTGGCCGATTCCCACCAAGGCAGGGTGGCCCGAAAAACAAAAACTTTCACAATCATTCACTCCATCACTGTCTTGCCAGAAGTTTGCTTTACACTACAGTTTTTAAACTGCAAATTAACACCCTCTTCAGAGTGCAGGCACTGTACTTCCCATCTCCAGGACTCAAGTCTGGCCTGCCGGTTTCCCTGAATCCCTTCATAAATGTTACTTTGCTCATTCCCCAACAGCACGTCAAGTATTAAAAACCACTTGCCTCCATTTACTCCTATCAAACACGCTCACGCATGCCTACTGGAAGTCCAAGCTCCTCGCACACAAAACCTCCTTTACCCTGTCCCTCCAAACTTTCCTAGGCCGACCCCTACGCTGCCTTCCTTCCACTACAGACTGATACACTCTTGAAGTCATTCTGTTTCGCTCCATTCTCTCTACATGTCCGAACACCCTCAACAACCCATCCTAAGCCCACTGGACAACAGTTTTGGTAATCCTGCACCTACTCCTAACTTCCAAACTACGAATTCTCTGCATTATATTCACACCACACATTGCCCTCAGACATGACATCTCCAGTGCCTCCAGCCTTCTCCTCGCTGCAACATTCATCACCCATGCATCACACCCATATAAGAGCGTTGGTAAAACTATACTCTCATACATTCCCCTCTTTGCCTCCAAGGACAAAGTTCTTTGTCTGCACAGACTCCTAAGTGCACCACTCACCCTTTTCCCCTCATCAATTCTATGATTCACCTCATGTTTCACAGACCCATCCGCTGACACGTCAACTCCAAATATCTGAATACATTCACCTCCTTCAGACTCTCTCCCTCAAATCTGATAATCAATCTTTCATCACCTAATCTTTTTGTTATCCTCATAACCTTACTCTTTCCTGTATTCACTTTTAATTTTCTTCTTTTGCACACCCTACCAAATTCATCCACCAATCTCTGCAACTTCTCTTCAGAATCTCCAAAGAGCACAGTGTCATCAGCAAAGAGCAACTGTGACAACTCCCACTTAATGTGTGATTCTTTATCTTTTAACTCCACGCGTCTTGCGAAGACCCTCGCATTTACTTCTCTTACAACCCCATCTATAAATATACTAAACAACCATGTTGACAAAACACATCCTTGTCTAAGGCCTACTTTTACTGGGAAATAATTTCCCTCTTTCCTACATACTCTAACTTGAGCCTCACTATCCTCGTAAAAACTCTTCACTACTTTCAGCAACCTACCTCCTACACGATACACCTGCAACATCTGCCACATTGCCTCCCTATCCACCCTGTCATACGCCTTTTCCAAATCCATAAATGCCACAAAGACTTCTTTAGCCTTATCTAAATACTGTTCACTTATATGTTTCACTGTAAACACCTGGTCCACACCCCCCCCCTACATTTCTTAAAGCCTCCTTGTTCATCTGCTATCCTATTCTCCGTCCTACTCTTAGTTCTTTCAACAATAACTCTACCATACACTTTACCAGGTATTCTCAACAGACTTATCCCGCTATAATTTTTGCACTCTTTTGTCCCCTTTGCCTTTATACAAAGGAACTATGCATGCTCTCTGCCAATCCCTAGGTACCTTACCCTCTTCCATACATTTATTAAATAATTGCACCAACCACTCCAAAACTATATCCCCACCTGCTTTTAACATTTCTATCTTTATCCCATCAATCCCGGCTGCCTTACCCCGTTTCATTTTACCTACTGCCTCACGAACTTCCCCCACACTCACAACTAGCTCTTCCTCACTCCTACAAGATGTTATTCCTTCTTACCCTATACACGAAATCACAGCTTCCCTATCTTCATCAACATTTAACAATTCCTCAAATTATTCCCTCCATCTTCCCAATACCTCTAACTCTCCATTTAATAACTCTCCTCTCCTCTATAGTGGGAAAATTTATGGAATCAATAATTGCCGAGGCAGTTCGTAGCCACCTTGAAAAGCATAAATTAATCAACGAATCTCAGCATGGTTTTACAAAGGGGCGTTCCTGCCTTACGAATTTATTAACTTTTTTCACTAAGGTATTTGAGGAGGTAGATCATGGAAATGAATATGATATTGTGTATATGGACTTCAGTAAGGCTTTTGACAGGGTCCCACATCAGAGACTATTGAGGAAAATTAAAGCACATGGAATAGCAGGAGAGATTTTTTCCTGGATAGAGGCATGGTTGACAAATAGGCAGCAGAGAGTTTGCATAAATGGGGAGAAATCAGAGTGGGGAAGCGTCACGAGCGGTGTTCCACAGGGGTCAGTGTTGGGCCCCCTGCTGTTCACAATCTACATAAACGACGTAGATAAGGGCATAAAGAGCGACATCGGCAAGTTTGCCGATGACACCAAAATAGGCCGTCGAATTCATTCTGACGAGGACATTCGAGCACTCCAGGAAGATTTGAATAGACTGATGCAGTGGTCGGAGAAGTGGCAGATGCAGTTTAATATAGACAAATGCAAAGTTCTAAATGTTGGACAGGACAATAACCATGCCACATATAAACTAAATAATGTAGCTCTTAATATTACGGATTGCGAAAAAGATTTAAGAGTTCTGGTTAGCAGTAATCTGAAACCAAGACAACAGTGCATAAGTGTTCGCAATAAAGCTAATAGAATCCTTGGCTTCATATCAAGAAGCATAAATAATATGAGTCCCCCAGGTTGTTCTTCAACTCTATACATCCTTGGTTAGGCCTCATTTAGATTATGCTGCACAGTTTTGGTCACCGTATTACAGAATGGATATAAATTCTCTGGAAAATGTACAAAGGAGGATGACAAAGTTGATCCCATGTATCAGAAACCTTCCCTATGAGGATAGACTAAGGGCCCTGAAACTGCACTCTCTAGGAAGACGTAGAATTAGGGGGGATATGATTGAGGTGTAAAATGGAAGACAGGAATAAATAAAGTGGATGTAAATAGTGTGCTGAAAATATCTAGCCTAGACAGGACTCGCAGCAATGGTTTTAAAGTTGGAAAAATTCAGATTCAGGAAGGATATAGGAAAGTACTGGTTTGGTAATAGAGTTTTTGGGATGAGTGGAACAAACTCCCAAGTACCGTTATAGAGGCCAGAACGTTGTGTAGCTTTAAAAATAGGTTGGATAAATACATGAGTAGATGTGGGTGGGTGTGAGTTAGACCTGATAGCTTGTGCTACCAGGTCGGTTGCCGTGTTCCTCCCTTAAGTCAATGTGACCTGACCTGACTAGGTTGGGTGCATTGGCTTAAGCCGGTAGGAGACTTGAACCTGCCTCGCATGGGCCAGTAGGCCTTCTGCAGTGTTCCATCGTTCTTATGTTCTTATGTTCTTATTTTTAACTGACAAATTCATTTGTTCTCTAGGCTTCCTTAACTTGGTAATCTCACTCCAAAACTTTTTCTTATTTTCAACAAAATTTGTTGATAACATCTCACCTACTCTCTCATTTGCTCTCTTTTTACAATGATTCACCACTCTCTTAACCTCTCTCTTTTTCTCCATATACTCTTCCCTCCTTGCATCACTTCTACTTTGTAAAAATTTCTCATAATGCTAACTTTTTCTCCCTTACTACTCTCTTTACATCATCATTCCACCAATCGCTCCTCTTCCCTCCCGCACCCACTTTCCTGTAACCACAAACTTCTGCTAAACACTCTAACACTACATTTTTAAACCTACCCCATACCTCTTCGACCCCATTGCCATGCTCTCATTAGCCCATCTATCCTCCAATAGCTGTTTATATCTTGCCCTAAATGCCTCCCCTTTTAGTTTAAAAACCCTTTCACCTCTCTCTTCCGTCTTCTATTCTCCTTGTATCCCATCTACCTTTTTCTCATCAGCTACAATAGAAAGTGATCTGATATATCTTGGCCCCTCAAAAACATGTACATCCTGAAGTTACCCAGCAGTTTTTTATGTACCAAACTTATTCCAACAAACACTGTTTTTTCGCCCAAATCATATTTTTGTATTTATTTATCCTCTTTTTTTTAAATATGCATTACCTATAAAAAAAACCCCCTTTCTATACAAATTCAATAAAAGGCTCCCTTTATCATTTACACCTGGACCCCAAACTTACCTCCCACACAAAGAACATAAAAACATAAGAAATAAGAAAGGAGGAACCGGCAAAAAGGCCTGTGGCCCATGCTGGGGCAGATCCTTTACAATTATCCCATAACAAAACATTTGCTCAACCCAATTTTCAATGCCCCCCAAAGAAAAAAGCTCTGATTGAAAGTCCTACTCAAACCAACCCCTCCCACTCAGTACTTATCCAACCTAAATTTAAAACTACCCAATCCCAGCCTCAATAACCCAACTAGGTAGACTTGTACCACCCCATCAATCCCCTATTTCCCAAAAACCAATGTTTTTCCTATGTCCTTTCTAAATTTAACTTATCTAATTTAAATCCATTACTGGGGGTTTCTCTTTGGAGAACATCCTAAAGACCTTATTAATTTCCCCCTTTTATTTACCTATCTCCACTTTAAAATTCGATCGGTCTCCCTCATTCTTCGTCAAAAAGTGAATGAAACTTAAGAGTTTTCAATCTTTTTCATAAGTGTTGACGTGTACTTGGGGTCTGTGGACCTGTTTGCGCGCTCTCTAGAATTGAAGCAAGATGCCCTCCATCGAGCAACTTTACCAACGCTTAGGGGAATTTAGGTTGGCGAATATTGAAATTCGGCGCTGACCGAGAAAAAAAAAAAAAAATTCGTAATAGTCCTCCTGTTTTTTTATCCTCATATCAAGAAGGGGGAAAAGGTCAGTGGCGACAGCAGGGAAAAAGTTGACGATCAAAAAGACGAAAAAGGAAAGGTGAAAAAGATGAAAAAAGAAAGAACTGCCGTGGAAATGTTTTTGGAAACATCCAAAACGTTCTCGGCCCCCGACGAAGTGAGTCGATACGGGGGGCTCAAGACGAACAACTCCAAAGGAAGGGCGAAAATTGTTGTTTTGGGGATACCAAGTTTGGTTATGGAAGGCGTTCTGCTTGAAGAACAGGAAATAGGAACAGGAGTTTGCTTTCCCGGGGCTGGGATGGAGGAATTGTTAGCCGTCTGGATGACATCATGAGAGGGAATGGGGGGCAATCCATTACTGTCTCAGTGCTGGAGGCAACGATGTTGGCAACGTGGGGTGAAGACCGATTACAGGTATAGGTCAGCAATAGAAATAATTAGAAGTAAGGGTGGGAACCCTCTCAATATGTGGTTATTTTGCCAAGGAGGGGAGTTGGAAATGAATGGTTTTGTCCAGGGCAATTGGTTGTCAATTGCTGGACTGGACAAACTGTAAGGTAAATGCCGAGGTAACATTTCATTGACAACTGGGACCTCTTCTATGGCAGAAATGACATGTATGTCAAGGATGGGGTTCACCTTATATAGGTTTGGGGTGGGAGCATAGCAACTGCAGTGGAGGGAGCTGTTAGGTCTTTAAATAGGAATAGTAGAGGTTATTGGGTTTTGGCAGGAAAACAGATGAAGTCCCAGTGTGTAATATTACGAGTTCTAGTGGGAACTAGTAATTATAAGAACGAGGTAGATATTGAAAAGCCAGGACCTTGGGTGATAAGGACAGTAATAGGTTTAGTTAATAAAAATAGAATTGAGCAGGAAGGGTAATAAAGGGAAAGGAGAGTCTTTCAATGTTTATTATGCTACTAATTGCCGTAGTGCTAGGAATAAGCTTGACGAGTTGAGATTAGTGCTAGTGAGGTAACATTGATGTATTTGCCTTAACTGAGACGTGGTTTAATTCAAAAGTCGGGGCATGCCTGCGGAATGTCATATTCAGGGTTTTAAATTGTTCCAAGAAAGATAGAAGTATTGGGAGAGGGGGTGGGGTGCTTGTATGTCCGCGATCGCTGAACTGTTGCATAAAAAAAACTGGGTTTAAGGCTGGTAACTCATACAGAGTCTGTTTGAGAGAGAAATGTTCAGAGGGGCATGGAAAAACTGATTTTAGGAGTGATATACCTCCCCCAAACTTAGATAGGGACCAAGGGAAACTACTATGGGAGGAAATGTTAAGGCCACAAGGCACGATAATGTAGTAATTCTAGGAGACTTTAACTATAGTCATGTTGGATTAGAATTTTCTTGACTGGGAATTTAGAATCTACGATTCTTAGGAAATTTCAGGATTGTTTTTTTTGAAGCAGTGTGTGACAGAACCTACAAGGGGAAATAACCTGACTTTGTTATTGCCAAACATGAATCCCTTGTTAAGAATTTAGAAATTGGCAGAGGAACTGGGTGCTAGCGACCACAAATCAATTACATTTAGCATTGAATGGAAGTACGATAGCACCGTACTCGTAAACAGTCAGATTTTCGCTTAGCAGATTACGATGGGCTTAGAGAACACTTATCATCTGTTGACTGGGGTAAACGAATGAGAGCTGTCAATATGACAGTTTTCTGAAACACTATACATGCTGCTCAAAGAGCGTTTTATCCCATATTAAGGAAATTAGATTCAAATAGAAATGACCCAAAATGGTATCTGAATAATAGGCTCAAATATCATACTAGGGCAATAAAAAAGGAATTTATAGGCGTTATCAAAAGAGGTTGAGGGTCATCTTATGAATCAGTAGTATATTGACATTAGAGGGACATTAAAAAGGGGATAAGGGAAAAGCTAAAAGGAATATGAAATTAAAGTGCTAGGGATTCTAAAAACTAACCCAAAAAGTTTTTTTTTGTCTATTAGAACAAAGTTAGAGATAAGATAGGTCCCCTTAAAAATAATATGGGCACCTTACTGACAAAGAGAAATGAAATGTGCTTGATTTTAAAAAATTATTTTCTCTCAGTTTTTTCCACAGGAAGACACTAACAAATATTCCAGTAAAAATTATTTTTACAGTGGGCTCAGAAAGATAAATTATGTAACATCACAGGTCACTAGTGAGTTTTGGTTGTGAATGCAGATAGACAGACTGAAGCAAAATAAGTCGCCGGGGTCCTGATGAGGTTTTTTCAAGGGTTCTTAAGGTAGCAAAATGGAACTTGTGGACCATTAACTAATATTTTAATTTATCTCTTCCAAACAGGTGTAGTGTCTGATATGTGGAAAGATGACTAATGTAATTCCTATTTTTTAAAACAGGGGACAAGTCGTTACCGTTCAAATTAACCGCCAATAAGCTGACCTCAATTGTAGGCAAATTACTAGAGTCAATTATAGCTGAGATTTAAGAAACCCATCTCGATAGCATAGTTTGATTAATGATACACAGCATGGATTCACAAGAGGCCGGTCTTGTCTTAACTAATTTATTACACTTTCTTCAGTAAAGCTTTTGAGGCTTTGACCACAATAAAGATTTGATATATTTACTTAGATTTTGTTAAGGCTTTTTTGTAGAGTTCCGCACCATAGACTGTTAAAGAAAGTGGCAGCTCATGGCATGGGGGAAAAAGTGCTCTTCTGGATCGAGTCATGGCTCACGGACAGGAAGCAGAGAGTGTCCATAAATGGGGTAATCCGAGGTGGCGGATCTGTAACAAGTGGCGTTCCACAGGGATCAGTCTTGGGGCCCGCCGGTGTTGTTTATAATAGATCAATTGGATCTGATGAGGGAATTACTTGTGATATGAGCAAATTCGATGATTGACACAAAAGATGGTAGGATATTGATTCAATACGTAGAGTTAATTGGAACTTCAGGAGGATTTAAACAATCTATTCTTGGTCAGAAAAAGTTGCGCAGATGCAGTTCAATGTAGAAAAAATGCAAGGTTCTGAAGCTTGGGAGTGCCATAACCCTAGTACTTATAAGTATAAATGATGTAAGAACTTAGCCATTACAGATTGGTAAAGGCTTGAGGGTTATGGTGAGCAGCAACCTTAAACCAAGACAGCAATGCCTAAAGTGTACGTAATAGGCAAATAGATTACTGGGATTTATATCAGAAGTGTAAGACAACAGAAGTCCAGAGGTCTTACTTCAGCTTTACTTATACTCATTAGTAAGGCCTCACCTAATTATGCAGCTCAGTTCTGGTCTCCATATTACAGATATGGACATAAATTCGTTAGAAAACATTCAGCGTAGGTAGGATGACTAAATTAATTACATAGCATTAGAAATCCTCCTTATGAAGAAAGATTGAAGACTCTTAAGTTACATTCACTTGTTAGACGAAGAATGAGGGGAGACCTGATCGAAGTGTATAAGTGGAAGATAGGTATTAATAAAGGGGATATTAATAAGGTCTTGAGGATGTCTCTCCAAGAGAGAACCCGCAGTAATGGATTTAAATTAGATAAGTTTAGATTTAGAAAGGACATAGGAAAGTATTGGTTTGGAAATAGGGTAGTTGATGAGTGGAACAGTCTACCTAGTTGGGTTATTGAGGCTGGGACTTTGGGTAGTTTCAAATCTAGGTTGGATAAGTACATGAGTGGGAGGGGTTGGATTTGAGTGGGACTTTCACATCAGAGCTTATTTCTTGGGTGGCATTGAAAATTGAGTTGGGCAAATGTTTTGTTAGTGGGATGAATTGTAAAGGATCTGCCTAGTATGGGCCAGCAGGCCTCCTGCAGTGTTCCTCCTTTCTTATGTTCTTATTTCTAATGCTATGTATTAATTTAGTCATCCTACGCTGAATGTTTTCTAACGAATTTATGTCCATTTTGTAATACGGAGACCAGAACTGAGCTGCGTAATCTAGGTCTAGGTTTTCCATGGAGAGATTGGCACACATCCAAGCACTCAGGGACTTGGCTAACAACGATGATATCGTCATTACAACCGCTGACAAAGGAGGTAGTGTGGTGTTACTCGACACTGTCGACAACAACAATAAAGTTTTAAATCTTCTCAATGATGCCAACACACACCAGCCTGTATCAGAATAAGTGCTACTTCAAAGTACCCAGACTTTTCTTCGAAAGGCTCATAGCATCTTACGAAAATCAGAAAAAAGGGAAAAATCGACTTGAACTTTTACCAGGTTAACCCAAACCAGCACGCCTGTATGACCTTCCTAAGACACACAAGCCTGGCATCCCACTACGGCCTATCACTTCAGGCATAGGGAGTGCACCACACAGACTAGCCGGCCACCTTGCCAAATACCTTTCAGCGCTTCTGGGCACCATCAGTCAAGCCCACCTCAAACACTCAGGAGACCTTCTCTCCCGAATTTCCAACATTAATGTTAAAAACATAAACATGGCTTCCTTCGATGTCACAGCCCTCTTTACCAACGTTCCTACTGACGCTGCAATCAACATTCTGAGACAGAGGATTACTGAAAACCACGACCTCCCTTTACCTCTTCTAGATTTCATCAGTCCAGTGGATCTTCGTGTTAATTTCAACTTCTTCAAGTATCAAGACAACTGTTACAAACAGTGCTTTGGGATGATAATGGACAGTCCGCTCAGTGCTGTGATTGCCAGTCTCTTCATGGAAAACCTAGAGACAGAGAAATTCAGCACCCTCATTCCCAACACCGTTACATGTCTAAGATACGTTGATGATGTATTGCTTTTCTATCCGAGACGTCTCAGTATCCAGGCCCTTCTCAACAAGATCAATGCAGCCGAACCATCAATAAAGTTTACACTTGAACTCGAAAACGATGGCAAACTTCCTTTCTTCGACGTTCTCCAGTGCAGATCTCCCGACAGTGATAAACTTCTCTCCAAATTGTATAGAAAGCCTACCAACAAGGACGATCTTATACACTTTTATTCACACCAAGACTGTAGGTGTCTCAAAAGGATTTCCCATGAAAGATGCCATGTTATTACTGGGTAATAACATTACTACTGTTAGTTCGTGTCCTGAACCTATAATGATTAATTCTTCTCCGGTGTTGGCCATAACTCGGGCAACATCCCAAGGGTTGTCTTGAGGGAATATTGACCTATCCTTGGTCGACTCCGATCTCGGAAAAGCCACGTTGTTTTATGAGGCACACCGGCCGGAGCCTCGTAAATCAAGTAAAACAGACCCCGATCAAGCCTTCCTTTTAAACCGGGTTGCAGAATTGCCAATGTCTCTGTTTCCATGCCCGAGGGACTGTCCTTACGGGAGGAACAACGAAAGGACCCTTCTTTAAAATTCGCTTTTCAGGCACCCATGGGTAAATCCTTTTTGGGGTCATCAGGTCAAGTATGAATTTTAAAAACAATTATTTGTCTGCACTGAGACTGGTAAGGAGATAGAGGGCCGGAAATTTTGTCTGACGGGTTAGTTGTTCCAACCAAGTTTAGACATCAAAAAATTAAATAAAAGCTCATAATACTTCATTAGGAGGTCATTAGGAATTACAAAAACTTTGTATAGAATCACAAAAGAATTTTATTTGCCAAAATTAAAGAAAGATGTGAAGAATCATATAAGGTGTTGCCGACAATGTCAGCAAGTAGGGAAACCTTGACATGCCATTAAACCTGCACCTCTCCAACCTATACCTGCCGATGGAGAACCTTTTGCAGATTTAATTATAGATTGTGTAGGTCCACTACCTAGGTCAAAGTCTGGAAATCAATATTTATTTACGATTTTGGAAAAAGTAACCAGATACCTTGAAGCAATTCCCATGCGTAGTATTAATACTAAAGCTATTCTCAAAGCTTTAACAAAATTCATTTCTTGTTTTGGCATTCCTAAAGCTATTCAAAGTGATTAAGGTACTAACTTCAATGCCAAAGCATTTAGGGAAGCATTAACTAGGCTACAGATAATCCACAACTTATCCACTGCCTATCATCCTCAGTCCCAAGGCGCCTTGGAAAGATTCCATCAGACATTAAAAACAATGAAGAGAACTTTTTGCATGCACTTTCCTACAGACTGGGATGAATCACTACCTTTGTTGCTATTCTCTGTGGGAGAAACGGTGCAAGAGTCTACCGGGTATAGTCCGTTTGAGCTGATCTTTGGGGCACAATGTAACGAGGTCCTCTTCGGGTGCTCAAAGAAGGTGGATGGGAGAAGACGTTAGCCCCAACACTCTAAAACCCGTCTTCAATGTTGCAGGTGGCACGTCAGTTAGCCACGGCTAAGCTAAAGACAGCTCAAAGTAAGATGAAACAGAGGTATGACAAAAGTGCAAAATTCCGCTCCTTCCATCCAGGAGACAAGGTGTTGGTGCAGGAACCTATACCGGGCCCCACACCTTGAAACCTAAAATTTACGGGACTATGTAGATTGTAAGTAGATTATTGATGTAAATTATGTGGTAGCTCCCATTGATAAGCCCTCAAAAACAAAGTTTACCACATTAATCAATTAAAATCTTTTCATACACCAGATAAAGTCCCAGGAATGACTCTGTCCTCTACCTCTGAGGACGACTCTGATTCTTTGCACTCTATCTCTGAAATTAATATTAAACTTTCAAATTCTGTCCTCCTCATCTACCCCTTTAATGGAGGGATTATCTGAAACGTAAGCAACAAATTTAACGGAGCTTCTACAGTCATATCATATTTTTTCGGATGTGCCTAAAAAATGTACGTTATGTTATCATGATGTAGATGTGGGAAACTCTAAACCAATTAAACTCTCCCCCTACAGAGCTAAGCCTGAAAAGCAAAGGCTACTTCAGCAGGAAGTAGATTTTTTGTTAAAGCATGGTTTAGTGGAGGAGTCATCTAGTCCATGGGCTTCACCGTGCATCCTAATGAAGAAGGCTGATGGAGGGTTTCGTATGTGTACAGACTACCGTAAGGTGAATGAGGTCACAATTACAGATGCTTACCCTCTTCCTCGTCTGGATGACATAATTGACTTTGTGGGTAAGGCTACTTTTGTGTCCAAAGTTAGATCTCCTTAAAGGCTACTATCAGGGACCTTTGACGGATAAGGCGAAGGAAATCTCTGCTTCGTAATTCCAGGAGGTCATTATCAATACAAGTTACCCCCTTCGGAATGAAAAATTCCCCCTCTTCATTCCAGAAAAATTTTCCATCATTCTATTAACGGACTTGAAGGGACGGCGCATACCTAGATGATATTTTTTGTGGTGTCGATACTTTGGGAAAAAAATCCCTACTTAGGGCTTTTAAAGGGTTTTTTTTGAGACCTTTAAGTGTTCCCATTTAACAGTTAATTTATCTAAATCTTCCTTTGGCTATTCCACTATCACTTTTCTAGGCCATGAAGTAGGTAGTGGTAAAGTTGCACCTAAACTTGCTAAAGTTCTTTCTATTAAAGATTATCTCTTCAACGTTTCCTAGGCATGGTAGGATTTTACAGAAGATTCTGTAAGAATTTCTCAGATATTTTAGCCCCTCTTACCTCTCTTACCTGTCACAAAGTTCCCTTTAATTGGACCTCAGACTGTAGCACTGCTTTTAATAAAGCAAAAAGATTATTGTGTAGTGCACCGATTCTCTTGTCTCCAGACTTCTCCAAACCTTTTTCATTACAGGTTGATGCTTGTGAGTCTGGGGTTGGGGCAGTACTATTAAAAAACGGGAACAAGGAGTTGCAGCCTGTAGCATACTTTTCAGCCAAGTTCCAGCCACATCAGAGGGCTTACTCTACCATTGAAAAAGAAGCCCTCGGCTCGTACTGGCTTTGGAGCATTTCAGTGTTTATATGGGCCAGACATCGCAGGTGGCCACAGTCTAAAGTGATCACAATCCTTTAGTATATCTCCAAGCCATGAAGAACCACAACACAAGGCTCATGCACTGGACGCTAAGGCTGCAGCCCCATAATATTTCCATTAAATATATTGCCGGCAAAGAAAATATGTTGGCAGACTTTTTATCTAGAGTCTAACATTTTAGTTTATTTAGGTTAGGATGATATTTGTGGTAACCCCTTTTAACGCTCTTTTTTTTTATCCCTGGTGTGGGGTTTTTTTTTAGGAGGGGATGCGGGCTACCCTTCCGCCTGTATCTTGGACTATGCTAGCCTGTCTGACTGCGTCTCACTCTAAGTTAGGGTTTGGCTTTTGGTCACGAGAAAAGCTGAGCTCAAACTAAGAGTAGGATGGTGGAGAGGAAAGGCGGTTCCATTATTTTGTGCCATGGCGGCACGGTTACCACTGAGAGGTGGCAGCCTAATCAAGAGCCTTCTCGGGGTGGGGATGTAGCATGCAAAGAGTACGTAACCTTTATTTGGCGCAAGTACACAACCTCAAATTTTCATGCTATCTCCCCCAACAGCGAACCAGTTGCTAAGAGTTGATGATGGGGGGGCCCCTCGTTCAACTAGGACCAGGTTCTAGCAATAAGAAGATGGTTTGGCAATCGCAGAGGTTTTGTGGGTACCGCTCTCCTGTCTGCCCTTGTCATTCCCATTCTAGAGCTGGTTGAAGCACGGTCTGCTATCGTGTGGCTTCTATTTCTGCCTTCCTTACCGTGGAGTGCACTATACTTATCACTGTGCATAGTGTAATATTGCTGTTCTAAATTGGTGAAGGATAAAATAAGTCTAAACTTTTTTTGCTGTTTTTGCTCCCCTTAAAAGGGTAAAGGGCCTTTGGGGTTGATTGTAAAAAATCCCTGGGAAAAAGAAGGGGGGTTTTCCAAAGTTGGGCAAAA
>NC_069489.1:7354177-7373510 GCF_026875155.1 Cherax quadricarinatus | reverse complement strand
CACATGAATATTTTTTTTTTTTAATTCAAATGTTTTTTGAAAAATTATTGCATAGCAAATTTTTGCTTTCCTATTTGTCAAGATGACGTTGCTTTTTAACCAGATCGCGTTTTCATATTGCACGACAATAATAAATATTATTTTTTTCAATGGTCCCAGCCGTATCCCTCTGAGGCTGGGGGCCCCCAAAAGGAAAAAAAACGAAATTTTTCTCCTTGCAAATTTAGTAATATATACAGGAGAAGGGGTTACTAGCCCCTTGCTCCGGCATTTTGTCGCCTCTTACAACAGCTTTGGGTGAAGTAAAACATGATTCTTCCTCCGTGAGCATGAACGTCATAAGGGCGGCTATGATGCAGGGAGCAAGGAGCTAGTAACCGTTATCCTTTATCATTATTTAAATTTAAAAGGAGAAATTTTAGTTTTAGCTTTTGGGCCACCCTGCCTCAGTGGGATACTACCAGATTGTTGAAAGAATATAGTAGTTTGGAGATTAGGAGGTGTTGGATTACGACAACTATTATCCAGAAGGCTGAGGAGTTGTTGTTGAGATGGTTCGAACATTTTGAGAGCATCGAACAAAACAGAATGACTTAGTGTAAAAATCTGCAGTGGAGGGAAGGAAGTGTAGAGGTTAACCTAGGAGAGGTCTCAGGTGGTAAAGGAGGTTTTGTGTGCGAGGAGTCTGGTCTTCCAGCTAGCATTTGTGACGATTTAAGATATGAGTAAATGTAGACAAATACTTTTTAGGACTTAAGAACATAAGAACATAAGAACGAAGGAACACTGCAGAAGGCCTACTGGCCCATGCGAGGCAGGTCCAAGTCTCTTACCGGCTTAAGCCAATGCACCCAACCTAGTCAGGTCAGGTCACATTGACTTAAGGGAGGAACACGGCAACCGACCTGGTAGCACAAGCTATCAGGTCTAACTCACACCCACCCACATCTACTCATAAGAAGAAGAAGAACATAAGAACGAAGGAACACTACAGAAGGCTTACTTGCCCATGCGAGGCAGGTCCAAGTCTCCTATTGGCTTAAGCCAATGCACCCAACCTAGTCAGGTCAGGTCACATTGACTTAAGGGAGGAACACGGCAACCGACCTGGTAGCACAAGCTATCAGGTCCAACTCACACCCACCCACATCCATTCATGTATTTATCCAACCTATTTTTAAAGCTACACAACGTTCTGGCCTCTATAACGGTACTTGGGAGTTTGTTCCACTCATCCACAACTCTATTACCAAACCAGTACTTTCCTATATCCTTCCTGAATCTGAATTTTCCCAACTTAAAACCATTGCTGCGAGTCCTGTCTAGGCTAGATATTTTCAGCACACTATTTACATCCCCTTTATTTATTCCTGCTTCCATTTATTACACCTCAATATATCCCCCTAATTTTACGTCTTTCTAGGGGAGTTCAGATTCCCCAGGGCCCTTTGTTATCCTCATAGGGAAGGTTTCTGAACATGGATCAACTTTGTCATCCCCTTTGTTACATTTCCAGAGAATTTATATCCATTCTGTAATACGGTGACCAGAACGAGCAGCATAATCTAAATGAGGCCTAACCAAGGATGTATAGAGTTAAGACAACTGAGGACTCTATTATTTATGCTTTTGATATGAAGCAAGCAACTTTATTGCTGAAAATTTTTATAATAATTAAACTTTTGTATTAATTATTTTATTTAAAATTTTTTTATTATTATTATTTATTATTAATTATTATTAATTATTATATTATTATTATTATTTTATAAATTTTTTTTAATAATAATAATAATATAAAATGATAATAATAATAATAATATTATTATTATTACTATAATTATTATTATTATTATTATTTATTATTATTATTATTATTATTATTTTGTTGTTGTTTTGTTGTTGTTTTTTGTTGTTGTTGTGTTGTTGTTGTTGTTTTTGTTGTTGTTGTTGTTGTTGTTGTTGTTGAAACTAATTTTGAAATACATAAATTTTAAGAAAATAAATATTAGTCTGCGATTCTAAACGGTATGACTACTATTCGTATTACTAAAGCTGCGCTGCTACAACTACACTGACAATAATAATTTTAATTATATTCCCATTTAACAAATCAAAAAAAGTTTTTTGGTGCAGGTAGGAGCGCTCTTCACATAGCAGCAGATTTTGGTCATATAGATTGTGTGAAGATCCTTCTTGCTGCTACTGATCCCAACTGTCAGGATGATGATGGATGGACACCTCTACACTGTGCAGCGAGGCGCAACCATTCTGGAGTTCTTCAAGTTTTATTAAATGATTCACGCTGTGATCCGTCACTTCCTTCTAAAGTAAAAGGTATTGTCCTAAAAATTTCGTTTTCCTTAATAAAGTCTGCCTCCATAACTATGCCTTTGTCTATATTGTGAGTGTGTTTGTACTTTTCTATGTATGTATAAACATTATATGGTTACAAGGGTTGAGTCTCAGCTGCTGCCATAATTTTCTTGTTGCCACTTTCCAGATTCAATCTACAAACATCTTTATCTAGTCCATTCCTCTTCCTGACCATCCTGAGTTTTAATTATGTCTTGAATTCTTCATATCTCTTCTGTATATTACCTTCTCTAATCTTTCAAACAGTCAAATTCTGTCTATCATCTAAATTCCCTAAAATTATTTTGTATAGTTATACAACGTCTCCACTTGTTCTTTTGTCAAATGCTTGAACCCCTAACTGGGGATTATTCTTGCTGATATATCAAGTGTTAGTTAAACTCTAGTGTTGAATATTCCAAAATGGGCATGACAAATATTATATAGAGGGTTTCGAATGATGGTTGAGATTCCTGAAGCTACTCTTAGATTTATGAACAAAAAAGTTTTTTGGTTAGAGAGGATTTTCGTTTGTTGGTGACTCTGGTGATATGTTTGAAACTATGCTCACTCTGGTATCCGGCGGACTTGACTGATCACCAAAAGTCGTATCCGTGTATTTCGTGAGATTCAATTCAAAACAAGGGGTTGGCCAAAATAATGGAAACACCTTGAAATTTTAAACAAATTTATCGTAATATAGTGTACGACCATTTTTGGCAGTAATTACTGCTTAAATTCTACGAGGAATTGATTCATACAATGTTAATAGATTCTAGGGGTATTTTTGTCTATTCTTCAAATAAAACAATCTCCAGTTCCTTAAGTGATGATGGTGTTGCAAACATAGGATGAAGTTGATCTACTAAAATGTTTAAATAATCTTAACTTTTAATTCTGCCATGAAGGGCAGCCACTGGGCCTGCAGATTTCCAAGACATAGCACCCCAAATCATCACAGAACCTCCTCCGTCTTTAACAATTGGAAGAAGACAGTCGGGATCATATGCGTCTTTTGGCTGTTTCCACACGTATACTCGGCCTGAGGTTGGAAATAAGGTGAAATAAGGAGAAAAATAAAATTCTTCCAGTGGTCTAAGGACCACTATTCATGATTTTTACACCACTCTACATGCTTTTCAACATTGGTTTTTGAAAGTAAGGGTTTCCTAATTGCAGTTCTCGCATAAAATCCAGCTTTATGAAGTTCCCTTTTTTCAGTTTTTGTGAAACTGGGTTATGGAGGTGTTCATTAAGCTCTGCTGTAGTTTTGGGTAATGTAGTCCTACGATCCTTTCTAACAATCCGTGAAAGAGTTCGACAATCACTATCTGACAGGTTTCGCTTCCTTCCAGAGATTTTCTTTGATGAAGAGGTTTTCCCATCTTTTGCAAAGGCTGTCATCACCTTCGAGACAATACCTTTTGATAAACCAAAAAGTCCAGATGTTTTCGTTACGCTACAACCACCCATAGGGAGCACCAAAAATTCGAACCCATTCAAAGTCTGACAGATCTATCATTTTGGGGAAATTTTAGTTAATTTCTCTTCATAAATCTGTAAAAAAAATAACATTTTCAGCAAAAAGGAATAAGAAAGACTAATAATAAATCATAAAAACACAAAAAAAGCAAAATTTCATGATTTTATACACGTTACAAAATTATTATGAAAAGATGCTAGGTGTTTCCATTATTTTGTGGACCAACAACTTGCGATCTTCGCTAAATAGGAAAACGCTCATCTTGCCATATAGGACAAGTGAAAATTTGTGTATGCAATAATTTCGTAAAAAATATTCTGAACCTAACGAAAAAAATATATTTCACTGTGTTTGTTTAGTATTAAATTATTGTAACAATTCTGAAATATATATAGTTGGGTTAGGCCCAAAGTTAATTGTTCTTTTTTACATTAAGGTTAGGTAATTTTTCTAAGATTCTTCTGGTGCAAAATTAAAATTTTTTACATTAACATTAATGAAAAAAAATTATCTTTAAACGTATAGGAGAAAATTTTAGAAAGGATTTAAATTTTTAAAAATGAGTTCTTGTAATTGACCAGTTTTACATATTCAGCACGACATATATATATATATATAAAATATATATATATATAATATATATATATATATATTTTTATATATATATATATAAAATATATAATATATATTATATATATATATATATATATATATATATATATAATCTACTACAATGTACCCAACAGCTCAAATAAATACTCGCATCCAATTCCCCCATGTCAAGACTTAACACTCTCAAAACAGAAATCCCTTTATCATTGACCCTATGTAGCACCTACTCAACCAACCCCTGATGCTCCCCCATCCCTTCACCAAAATATATTACATGAAATGCACTCATTCGTCTCTCAACCTTTGAGTGGAGAGGACGTGCGCTGCTGCTGCCCCCTGGAGTTGTCTGGTGGCAGTATTATTTTCCCCAAAAACCATGGCGCAGGCTAGCCGGCGCAGGATAAATACTGTCTGCATTGAATTAACCGTGGAGCTGTAACGGGGCCATCAATGGAGTTGCTTCTGCCTGCAATCATCAGAGATACCTAGGGAAAATAGCCAATGAGGAGATTTGTGGACTTGAATTTGAACGTACAAAGAGGATTTTTGTAAAATTTAGTTCGGCGAATGTGTATGAGGCAGTGGTGAATAAGTTTCAGGAAGTGGCCATCCCAGTTAATCATACTTTTGACGGTGAGGAGGCATGAGGGTATCCAGTATTACACATGGAATTAAGGGGGCCGTCGGGCAAAATCTGTAACCCCGGGTTGTTTACTGTCCGATTTCTCCAGTTTTGGTACACAAGACAAAGTCGTTTCACTCTTTCTTGAAAATATTTATCAAAAATATTCCTCAAACAACAACTGAGAAATGACTGATTTACTGAAAATGCCATAGTGTTCAACTTTTCTCCTATATGGGACTACGTTGAGGTTGTTTGGACACTTGGTGCCGAGGAAACAATGTTTTATTCTTATTTTCTGTGACTCCTTTTCTTTAAATGAACGTATCTTTATTTCACAAAAAAAATAAGTTTGTTAGTTCCCTGGAATATTGCAAAAGCATATGCCCTTTACTCCCACATAACTCCCAAAGTATTTGGAATTTTTCCAAAATTTGGTCACAAAAAAAAAAGAGAAATCATTATTCTACAACTTTTGTGAGTATTATATTCCATTTAATTCAGAAAAAAAAGGGGGAGATTCTTGAACAATTGTTAAAATAAGTTACTTCCCAGATATCGGCCCGAGAGCGCCGGCCGGCCCCCGTCTAAAAAAAAAAAAAAAAAAAAAAAAATCCCCGAAAATCGCGTTTGTTTGGGTGTATTTCTTAGTAAACTGATGTTCTAGTGCATTTAAACCCCTCTAAACACCGTTTTCTCTTACTCAGAGACGACAGGAGGACCAGTTACACTTTTATATCGAAATATTCCCGATGGTTCTCTGGGCCATTTTTATGGCCTATTTTATTCAGTTTTATTCAGTCTAGAGTATAAACATGTTTGTATGTTATTTAGAGTGTTTTTTTATATCATTTTTAGATCAATTCTGATAGACAAATAGGCCGTAGAGTTGATATATAAGCTGATATAAGCGTAATAATGGGCCCATTCCTGGCTGGCACCTCGAGCCCGGGAACACTGCCGAGCGTTCCCATCGGTTCCCAGCTGTCACTAAGTCTGGGGGATAAGTCCGACCATTCCCATCTGGTTCCCAGCTGTCGCTCAGTTGCGGATAAGTCCGAGCGTTCCCATCTGGTTCCCAGCTGTCGCTCAGTTCTGCGGATAAGTCCCGAGCGTTCCCATCTGGTTCCCAGCTGTCGCTCAGTCTGCGGATAAGTCCGACCGTTCCCATCTGGTTCCCAGCTGTCGCTCAGTCTGCGGATAAGTCCCGACCGTTCCCATCTGGTTCCCAGCTGTCGCTCAGTTGCGGATAAAGTCCCGGCCGTTCCCATCTGGTTCCCAGCTGTCGCTCATCTGCGGATAAGTTTCCCCACCGTTCCCATCTGGTTCCCAGCTGTCGCTCAGTCTGCGGATAAGTCCCGACCGTTCCCCTCTGGTTCCCAGCTGTCGTCAGTCTGCGGATAAGTTCCCCCACCGTTCCCATCTGGTTCCCCAGCTGTCGCTCAGTCTGCGGATAAGTCCCGACCATTCCCATCTGGTTCCCAGCTGTCGCTCAGTCTGCGGATAAGTCCCGACCGTTTCCATCTGGTTCCCAGCTGTCGCTCAGTCTGCGGAAAAAGGTCCCGACCGTTTCCATCTGGTTCCCAGCTGTCGCTCAGTTCTGCGGATAAGTCCCGACCGTTCCCATCTGGTTCCCAGCTGTTTGCTCAGTCTGCGGATAAGTCCCGACCGTTCCCATTGGTTCCCAGCTGTCGCTCAGTCCCGCGGATAAGTCCCCACCGTTCCCATTGGTTCCCAGCTGTCGCTCAGTCTTTCGGATAAGTCCCCACCGTTCCCATCTGGTTCCCAGCTGTCGCTCAGTCTGCGGAAAAAGTCCCGACCGTTCCCCTCTGGTTCCAGCTGTCGCTCAGTCTGCGGATAAGTCCCGACCGTTCCCCTCTGGTTCCCAGCTGTCGCTCAGTCTGCGGATAAGTCCCGACCGTTCCCATCTGGGTTTCCCCGCCCGTCGTCAGTCTGCGGATAAGTCCCGACCGTTCCCATCTGGTTCCCAGCTGTCGCTCAGTCTGCGGATAAGTCCCGACCGTTCCCATCTGGTTCCCAGCTGTCGCTCAGTCTGCGGATAAGTCCCGACCGTTCCCATCTGGTTCCCAGCTGTCGCTCAGTCTGCGGATAAGTCCCGACCGTTCCCATCTGGTTCCCCCTGTCGCTCAGTCTGCGGATAAGTCCCGACCGTTCCCATCTGGTTCCCAGCTGTCGCTCAGTCTGCGGATAAAGTCCCGACCGTTCCCATCTGGTTCCCAGCTGTCGCTCAGTCTGCGGATAAGTCCCCACCGTTCCCATCTGGTTCCAGCGTCGCTCAGTCTGCGGATAAGTCCCGACCGTTCCCATCTGGTTTCCAGCTGTCGCTCAGTCTGCGGATAAGTCCCGACCGTTCCCATCGGTTCCCAGCTGTCGCTCAGTCTGCGGATAAGTCCCGACCGTTCCCATCTGGTTCCCAGCTGTCGCTCAGTCTGTGGATAAGTCCCGACCGTTCCCATCTGGTTCCCAGCTGTCGCTCAGTCTGCGGGGATAAGTCCCGACCGTTCCCATCTGGTTCCCAGCTGTCGCTCAGTCTCGGATAAGTCCCGACCGTTCCCATCTGGTTCCCAGCTGTCGCTCAGTCTGCGGATAAGTCCCGACCGTTCCCATCTGGTTCCCAGCTGTCGCTCAGTCTGTGGATAAGTCCCGACCGTTCCCATCTGGTTCCCAGCTGTCGCTCAGTCTTGCGGATATAAGTCCCGACCGTTCCCATCTGGTTCCCAGCTGTCGCTCAGTCTGCGGGTAAGTCCCGACCGTTCCCATCTGGTTCCCAGCTTCGCTCAAATCTGCGGATAAGTCCCCCGACCGTTCCCATCTGGTTCCCAGCTGTTTGCTCAGTCTGCGGGTAAGGTCCCGACCCTTCCCATCTGGTTTCCAGCTGTCGCCAGTCTGCGGATAAGTCCCGACCGTTCCCTCTGGTTCCCAGCTGTCGCTCAGTCTGCGGATAAGTCCCGACCGTTTCCCATCTGGTCCCAGCTGCCCCTCAGTCTGCGGATAAGTCCCGACCGTTTCCCATCTGGTTTCCAGCGTCGCTCAGTCTGCGGATAAGTCCCGACCGTTCCCTCTGGTTTCCCGCTGTCGCTAGTCTGCGGATTAAAGTCCCGACCGTTCCCATCTGGTTCCCCCCGCTGCGCTCAGTCTGTGGATAGTCCCGACCGTTCCCACTGGTCCCAGCTGCGCCTCAGTCTGCGGATTAAGTCCCGCCGTTCCCATCTGGTTCCCAGCTGTCGCTCCGTCTGCGGATAAGTCCCGACCGTTCCCATCTGGTTCCCCGCTGTCGCTCAGTCTGCGGAAATCCCGACCGTTCCCTTGGTTCCAGGTCGTCAGTCTGTGGATAAGTCCCGACCGTTCCCATTGGTTCCCAGCTGTCGTCAGTCTGCGGGTAAGTCCCCCCGTTCCTCGGTTCCCAGCTGTCGCTCAGTCTGCGGGTAAGTCCCGACCGTTTCCCCCTCGGTTCCCCGCTGTCGCTCAGTCCCGCGGAATAAGTCCCGGGCCGTTCCCATCTGGTTCCCAGCTGTTTCCCCAGTCGCGGTAAGTCCCGACCGTTCCCATCTGGTTCCCAGCTGTCGCTCAGTCTGGGATAAGTCCCGACCGTTCCCATCTGGTTTCCCAGCTGTCCCCTCAGTCTGCGGATAAGTCCCGAACGTTCCCCCAATCTGGTTCCCCCGCTGTCGCTCAGTCTGCGGGTAAAAGTCCGACCGTTCCCATCTGGTTCCCAGCTGTCGCTCAGTCTGCGGATAAGTCCCGACCGTTCCCATCTGGTTCCCAGCTGTCGCTCAGTCTGCGGATAAGTCCCGAGCGTTCCCATCTGGTTCCCAGCTGTCGCTCAGTCTGCGGATAAGTCCCGAGCGTTCCCATCTGGTTCCCAGCTGTCGCTCAGTCTGCGGATAAGTCCCGAGCGTTCCCATCTGGTTCCCAGCTGTCGCTCAGTCTGCGGATAAGTCCCGCCTACTGTTTTATGATGCCAAATAGTCAGTTATTATTTAGAAAGAATAATGCAAGAAAAGGCGATAAAAAAAAGAAAACAACTCCGAAATATATATAGGCCGTGAGCAGACTCGCTACCAACATCGCCGTCACCATACCTGATATAAATGACTATAATTTCTTGTAGAAACGTCGTAGAACATTCATTCTGGTGTACCATTGTTTGCCAAAGAGTTGAGCTATTTTTCAGTTTATATAACTCAATTTCCATATTTTTTCGATTTTTGGTTGAGCGCGCGCGGGAAATTGCCCTATAGCACCTTTATCTGTATTTTGTATATAGTTTTAAATAAACATATAAAGAAAAATCAACTTATACGATCTCCAATTCATTATATTTCGTTTTCATTTTCTCTAAATGTCTGAACAACCTATTTAGCCATCGTGATAATACCTTTAAAAACCATTCCACCAACTTATTATCTCTTCTAATTGTAATAATAACATCAATTATATTAATATTGATTATAATAATAATAATAATAATAATAATAATAATAATAATAATAATTAATAATTAATAATAATAATAATATATTATTATTATTATTATTATTATTATTATTATTATTATTATTATTATATTATTAATATTATTATGTATTTACATAAATATATTATTATTATTTTTCGGGTCACCTTCCCTGGGTGGGAAAACGACCGATGTGTTTATAAAAAAAAATACATACAAAAATATTAATAATACAAATGAAAAATTCTACTACTGCTGCTTTTTAATATTATATACTACTACTACTACTACTACTACTACTACAACCATTAATTCTACTTATATTACTACCACTACTACTATTACACTACTACTTCTGTTACTAAATAATACATTTTTATTATTATTATTTTATTATATTATTATTATTATTATTATTATTATTATTATTATTAATGTGGTAGTAGTTGAAACATTGTACTACTATTATTTTTAATAATAAATTTTAGGAATTTTATAATCATCAAATAAACTTTGTTTGTTGTGTTGCAGGTGTAACAGTTCTCAAAAATAGCAGCTGAGGCTGGTATGATGATTGTGTTAAGATGCTGTTGATGCTGGTTGCTGACGTCAACTGTCGGGGATGATGATGGCCAGACACCACTATACTACGCTGTTAGGAACAACAATGTTGATATTGTTAAATGTTATTAAATAATTCCCGCTGTGATCCCAGGAACAAAGGTAACAATCACATCACCAAAACTAAGTTGTGAAATTAATAATGATTATCATGTTGATTTATATAGATGGTGTTATGTCCATGTTTGTGCTGTAGTGACTTAGTCGAGGGTGAGTGTTTGTGTGTGCACTCACCTAGTTGTGGTTGCAGAGGTCGAATCACAGCTCCTAGCCCAACTTCTTCATTGGTCGGATTTTTAACCCCGGAGGGTTAGCCACCAAGTTAAGCCAAAAAAGTCATGGTCATCGAGGACTGTCTAACTTATTTCCATTGGGGCCCCTCAATCTTGTCCCCCAGGATGCGACCCACAAACAGTCGACTAACACCCAGGTACCTATTTGCTGCTAGGTGAAAAAGGGACAACGGGGTGTAAGGAAATACGTCGAAATTTCCACCCCACCGGGAATCGAACCCGGGCCCTCCATGTGTGAAGCGAGAGCTTTAGCCACCAGGCCCCCTTCCCTGCTCCATGAGCTTTATCATACCTCTTCTCAAATCTATGTATGGATCTTGCCCCCACTACATCCCTTCCCAGACTATTCCACTTCTTAATATATCTCTGACTGAAGAAAAAACTTCCTAACATCCCTGTGTTTTCATGTGAGTCTTCAACTTCCAATTGTGACCCTTGTTGCTGCATCGCATCTCTGGAACATCTTGTCTCTGTCCACCGTGTGGTTCCTCTAAAGTATTTTATATGTCGTTATCATATCCCCCCTTTCTTTCCTGTCCTCCAGTGTCGCCGGGTTTCGATTTCCCATGCCTCTCCTCATTGGGACGTGCCCCTTAGCTCCGGGACTAGTCTTGTTGCAAATTTCTTTGCACTTTCTCTAATTTCTTTACATGTTTCGCAAGGGGGGGTTTTCCAAACTGGTGTTGAGCACTCTATAATAGGTCCCACGTATGCGGTACACAGGGTCCTGAACGAATCCTTATTGAGATGTCAGAATTATTCTTAAGTTTGCTAGGTGCCCATATGCTGCAGCAGTTATTTAGTTGATATGCACCTCAGGAGATGTGCCCTGTGTTATGCTCCCCCCTAGATCCTTTTCCTTGAGCGACGTTTGCAGTCTTTGGCCGCCTGTTATGCAGAAATTGTGGGTTTACCTGAGGGCTAGAGCCTTGTCTAAGGGCAAAGGTAAAAGTTGGGACACATCTCAAGCCTCCATCCCACCACCCAAGCCACGCTTATCTGCAAAAACAACTCATAGTTGGAAAATAAATTCCTAGGAGGATTTCCCCATAAAGTACTCTACAGGGGCCCACCAAATGCACATTATGAATTATAAAATTATGCTTTACAATCATAACATTCATACTATTATGACACCCTCACTACTGTATATATTACAATGTCATGCAGAGCCCTGCATAACACCCTCGCCCCCAGACCATAGGACTCACTTGATAGCAGGATCCCGAAGGACATGCTAGGCAAAAGGAAAAAGCAAGATTATAAATCCGACTCTAAGGTCTGAGGCAATTTTAAACAAACTGAGTTACTAGATTGACTACTGTGAAACTTGTCGAACAAAAAAGTGATCAAGTTCTATGCCAAGGCACCATCACAACACAGCGCTGGCCAGGCACTGGCGTTGATGCATTTTTACCTAATCACATCAAGCAACCTTATAAACTAGCAAGTTAACTTTGTACATAAGTGCTCTGAGAAGTGCAAAGTTTATGAAGTACCCCCAAAAAGTCTCTATATTGCAAGACGACCAAACTAAATGTGCCACCCAAAAAATTTTAAACAGTACATTTTCCAGGGGGGAGTTCAAAAAATGAAAAAACGATTTTACATGTTAAATTCTACTTAGAAAGCAAACATCACTTATCACTCCCATCTCACAGCAATCTTTAGTAAGCAAAACTGGTTCCCCATGACACACCTCTGCGAGAATCAGGAGACACAGGAGGGGGGAAAAAATTTTAGTCCCCCCCCAAAAAAGTGGGTGGATAATCACATAAATCTTGTTGGTGGGACTCTCGCAGTGAAACCCTTGAGTCATCACTGAAGACCCCCAAAAGGTGGACCTCCCAGGCCGACACCTACGTGTCATTCCAAGAACCTTGGAGTCACCCCAGCGGTGATCCAAAAAGGAGAAAAAAAAATTAAAACGTCCTGGAGGACCAAAACACCTTGGATCAAGAGACATGACCCCAAAAGTGGAGGGCATCACCGCCAGTCCAACATTCACTGAAACGTTTAGGTCCAACAGTCCCTATACCAACATAAAACAGAGATGAGGCATCCCAGCTAACACTTAAAAAAAAGGTAGCATACCTTGCCTAGGCATGGTACTTAATATGACTGCCCCCAAAACACACACACACACTACGGGAGTCCTGTTTACCCCCAGCCCAGCTCAACCTGCCCTTCCCCCTTTTGGGTGGTCCAGAGTTCCATCTACTTGTCTACCGCAAATCACTGCAAAATAAAAACAGATAAGTGATCTATACACTACACCGTGTACTTTAAACAAGAGACAAGGCATCAGCAACCACATTCTCCGCTACCATCACATAATGGATCACAAGATTAAGGGTTGGAGAAAAGGCTCCCCTCATAAGTCTGTGATTGTGGGTTCCTCATTAAGTGAAGGAAACGTAAAGGATTATGGTCACTATACACAGTTATAGGGTGAACTGATGATGATATATACACCTCAAAATGTTGCACTCCCAACACAAAAGCAAGAGCCTTTTTTTCTGTGTGGTTTAACTTCCTTTGTGCATGTTACGTTTTGCCGAGAAGTAGCTGGGTGGCCCCTTACTTGCCCTGCTCTACCCTGCAACAAGACTGCCCCAAAACCCCTGTATCATTTTGCAAAACCCAGGGGAAGGGGGGCAATCAGGATTTACACATAAAAGATCTTGGGGGTTAATGGCCCATATAAAGGTTCAGGTTACAGCGATAGTAAAGTTACAAATATGGGTGTGCCCTTTGGGCACACATTGTATGGAAATCAGATGATCCCCCCTCCCCCCACGGTTTATTCACTCATTTTGCATGTAGTTCATAAAGAGGAGACAAATCAACCTTATTTCTTAAATGTACGTGGCGGCAGTCAGTGCACGTTTAAAGTCTCCCCTAGTGGAGACCCCTAACCAGACAACGTCCACTGACTCTCGCTGGGTAACACCACAATCTCAAAGAAACAAACACCCCACTTCCTTCAAATAATTTATTTCATGCCAGCTTACATCATGCCAGGCCTGCTGACGTTGCACAAATTCACAAACCTCTACCTCATATGAATTAACATGGCCCCCATTTTCAGCATCCCTAAACTCTTTCACTAAGGTGCACCATGGCTGAGCCACCACTACAACTTCTTTCAGAAGATCCAAGCCTTGCACAATCTCGTACAATTTTCCTGCTTACATCATCTTTCTGAGGGACTTTATCCACCATCATTTTGAAGCCACAACACAGTTCCATCATAGCCTTCCCAGGACCCGGCTCCAATGCCAATCCCATCTCTCCAGCTTCCAGAATATGTAACACCACCTCACGGGCCTACGTCATCCTGGGCAGATTGGCAGGCTGGTGCACTAGTGCCATCGACCTTATCTTAGCCAAACAGTTTCTGAGGAAAAACACCGTGGGGGAAACATCACCATCCTCACATTGCCCATGACTTAATTAATGATTCAAGAGCGCTTCCCTGCACGGCAATGGAAAGGAGGGGAATATCCTCATCCCAGCCCTTCTGGTACTGGGTAAAACAAACGTGCATTGCCCTGAGAGACTGGGAAAAACCACTGTGCTTTTCTTTGACTCCTACAGTGATATACATTGGTAAATTTAACCTCAAGTAGAACTCTCAAAACTACATGACATTTCATAAAATATGACTTCTGGGTGATTTGTGCAAAGCCTAATAGACAAAAATGTTTCACCAGAAATCTCAAAACCACACACACAAAATTATTCAGAACGGGTATAGACTCTTTTAACCTGTTAGAAAAGGAATTTACTAATAAACACTGGTTATTCAGCTCTCCCTTCTTAACACTTAAATGCCGTTCCTTCAGAATCTGTAAAAAATACAGACAATGGCCACTTGGGCACAGGTCCTCTTAAAAACAGTCTTGCTCATTTGATCAACTCTGCAAAATAAACATTTGGTAAATTTGGGAACCACGTCCTCCGCAACAGCTGATAAGTGAATAGCGTTCTGGAGGTCACAACCTTCCTGGGCCTCACTCAGCTGTTGCAGAGTCAGGGGATTTTTTCCCACAGCACCAAGACCACTTCTCCACCGAGTTCTGGTTGAGCCGGTTCATCACTGCTCAGAGTCTTCTGCTGGTCAAACTCAATGACCAGGCTCCCAAGGCCTCACTTTTGAGGAGTCCCACAACGTTGTTGCCTAGTAGAAGGTCAACTCCTGCAAAAGGTACATCTTCTGCAATACCTACAGGTAGGTACCCAGACTGGTACACAGACTACACCCATAACCTGTGCACTGGAGTCCTGACAGGGACTCCGGTAATCCCTTTAAGAAAAATGTTCAATCCGATGTACGTGTCATCCGGCACTGGCAATACACCCCTGTGAAGGAAGGTGTATGTGCTACCAGTGTCCCTCAAAGACATAACACCTGTGACCCTACTTTCATTTTGGTCTAAGGCCACAGTAGACTTACTTGAATAGACCTTCATCCGAGGGTCTAAGAGAGCTGGTCTTCTTTGGATGTCTTGGGGCAAGACTGCAAATGCAAGCAACATCATGTGCAACCGGTGTATTTACTGGAGAAGAATCTGCTGTAGCCTGGTCCCTAAGCATCTTTTGACAATATGGCTGCAGGTGGCCCTGTTTATTGAAATATGTACAGTTATAAGGTATAAAAGCCCCCTGCACACTTGATATAGGCTGAAGCCCGTGACCTTGGGGAACTGGACTCTTTCTACTTGTCCCCTGTGACAGCCGACTTAAAACCTTCCTGGGTTGGTACCGGAAAATTAGGCTTATTAAAACTCTGGTTGTTATTAGGTTGGAAAATGGGTGGCTTAAAAATTCTGAAATTTTTTATTCCTAATGGTGGGTGGGAGGGAAGAAACTTACCATTATCAGTATGTGGTGGGTGGGGGGAAATCTACCAATTTTTGGTTAGCTAAAATCTGTCACCCAGCTCTAAAGCATTATTAAATCACAAGATCCTTCTCCTCAAGATATGCCTTAAGGTCAGGAGGGGAAAATTTCTCAAAAGATCCTCTAACAAATTAGGTAATTACACCCTCATAGTTTCCCCACCACCCCCTTTCAAGCGACACCCCGTATTTAGAAGCGACATCTTCTCCTTACAATATTCCACCAAAGACTGTCCTGCCCGAAAATTTAGTCCTCTAAAATTCTGCCCGTACCTTTCTGGCAACATTTGATAAGCCAGTAAAACTACTTCATTTAGTTTATTATAATCAGAAAAATCCGATCCCCCTAGAGAACTAACGGCCTGTAACCCTTTACCAACTAATTGGGGTCTCGCTAATGTCGCCCATTCGTTTTCCGCCAAAAATTGGGATTTGGCCGTAATTTCAAACAACAGAAAAAGCTGGTCTGGGTCTTTCTCTACGAATTTGGGGCACCAAATTTGATGGCTTTATCCAATGAAAAACATCTACCCTCGTGACTGTGGCTGGGTGAGAAGCATGCTGCCTCTCTTTAGCTCTTTCTTTGAGCCTAAGGTTCTCTAAGGCTCACTGTTCCTGGATCTTTGTACGTTCAATCCTTAACCATTCTTTTTCTTCAGCAACTTTGGGGTTTAATTTCATTCATATAAGTTCTACTTCCTTATCCGGTCCCTAACTGAAGGATTTGTTTCAAGGTACCCTCCAAATGCATGTCATCCCCAGAATTTTAACCAGTGTCAGACTTTTGGGAAATAAAAGCACCAAACCTTGTATCAGTCGAAGAACTTACTGATATAAAATAATAAAGCACACAGCAAAACACATACACTGAAGTAGTACATTCACAAGGAGTTATTGTCATATGACTCCTTTAAAATTAAAAAGGATTGCACACAAAAATAAATCCCTGACCGAAAAATTTGGGGCTATTGCACCTGCAAAGGAAAATTATTCCCAGAAAATTAGGTAATCATAACCCCCCTAAAAATCCTTCTAAAGATCAGCAGTTACGTCGAAGGATCAGTTATGGAAGGAAAAGTGGGAATATAAACATAAATTTAAATGTAATGTGGATTAAAACAAGGAAAAGAGGGAATATAAATATAAAATTTTAAAAATAATGAGGATTAAACAAGGGTTTTTGATGCGAAAATTAGATTATATTAACGTTTTATGCACCTGTGAATGATAAAGCTGGAAAAACTATATGAGAGAGTGTAGTAGGTAAGTTTAGGGTACCATAGATAAATGATGAAGAAGGGTTTAAATTAAACTTTGCATTAGAAGGAGATTGTTAAAAAAATGAATAAAAAGGATAATCAAGTACACAGTATACAACTAGAGTGTAATATTTCATCTATATATTAGTAGATGATAGGACGATGTGTAGACATGTGCATGTGCTTGTGTTTAGAGTGACCACAAATAAAGAAGTAACATTGCCACAGGACGATGTGTAGACATGTGCATGTGCTTGTGTTTAGAGTGACCACAAATAAAGAAGTAACATTGCCACAGGACTATAATATGACCTATTGTTAAACACGTCTAAATCACAGCCACCTACACTTACTTACTCATGTACTTGTCTAACCTGTTTTTAAAGCTGCTCAAACTTTTCCGCTTCATTGACTCTACTTGTGAGTTTGTTCTGTTCATCCACAACTCTATTACCAAATCATTGCTTCCCTATATTCTTTCTAAATCTTTTTTGTTCCAACTTGAGCCAATTCCTGTGAACCCTATTTTAGTTAGATATATTTAGCACGTTATTTGTATCCCTTTATATATTCGTGTCTTCCATTTATACACTTCATTCATTTTCCTGCTAATTTCTACACCTTTCTAGAGATTGCATCCTTTTTTTGTGGGTTTTCCAGTGTAATGTTCTTTTGGATTAAAAATTGCTGCTAACTAGAACTCCAAATGTTTTTGCATTCAGAGTGACTTATTCAGTATATAAGGCAAATACTTATTCTCTTCACCATTGGAACAAAACTATCATGATTTCCTCTGCGCTCTAGTGCCATCATCAGAATTAATTTGACAGCTTATAAAAGTATAACCTGCAAACTTTCTTATATCACTATTTTTTTCCCTCATCTGTGTCTAGTGATTCTATTGATGAAGATCATAAGTTTAATAGCATAGGAGTCTGCGACTATGACTATTTTCTTAATAATAAAATGTGATCAGAGTATATTTATTCCCCAGATAATTTAGGTCAAATCAAAATGATCCCAAGTAGATGAAGAGGAAGCTTAAACAAGAGTTAAGTGAGAAAACAGGAACTCACAGATGTATCAAAAGGAAAGAGGAGATAATCTTATTAACCAAAACATTAATGTTAATATTATTATTATTGTTTTTTATTATTTTTTTTCTTACTTTATAAATAGTAAGAATTATTTGTGAAGAAACTAACATATGATTGGTGTTGTTGTGGATGACACAGATCTTACCATAGCAGCTGAGGAGGGGAATTTTGGACATTTTGAAGACGCTCCTTCTGCTGGTGCTGACCCCAAAATTTAGCGAGTATAATGGCTGGACACCACTACACTGCGCTCCTTAAAACAACCATGTGGAGTTGTTCAAGTGTTATTAAATGATTCCCGTTGTGATCCCAACATTTCTCCTGGACCCTGGATTGAAGGTACTGTGGAAATAGTTGTCTATTTCTCAATACTTTATTTGATCTTATTCTGAGTTATGTAAGTTTTGTTATGTCCTTCTCCAGTACCTGTGTGTGTGTGTGTATATGTGTTCTCACCTAATTGTACTCACCTAATTGTGGTTGCAGGGGGTCGAGACTCAGCTCCTGGCCCCGGCCTCTTCACTGATCGCTACTGGATCCTCTCTCTCTCTGCTTCCGAGCTTTTTTCATACCTCTTCTTAAAACTATGTATGGTTCCTGCCTCCAAATACTTCACTTGCTAGGCTATTCCACTTGCTGACAACTCTATGACTGAAGAAATACTTCCTAACGTCCCTGTGACTCGTCTGAGTTTTCAGGTTCCAGTTTTGAACCCCCTTTTCCTGTGTCCCCTTCTGGAACATCCTATCTCTGTCCACCTTGTTTTATCCCCGCAGTATTTGTATGTCGTTATCATGTCTCCCCTGACCCTTCTGTCCTCCAGTGTCGTCAGTCCGATTTCCCTTAACCTTTCCTCGTACGACATTCCCTTGAGCTCTGGGACTAGCCTTGTTGCAAACCTTCGTACTTTCTCTAACTTCTTGGACGTGCTTGACCCGGTGTGGGTTCCGACTGGTGCTGCATACTCCCGTATGGGCCTAACATACACAGTGTACAGTGTCTTGAACGATTCCTTATTAAGGTATCCCGGGAAAGCTATTTTTCAGGTTTGCCAGGCGCCCGTATGCTGCAGCGGGTTATTTGGTTGATGTGTGCCTCCGGTGATGTGCTCCGGGGTTTTTGGTCACCCCAAGGTCTTTTTTCCCTGAGTGAGGTCTGTAGTCTTTGTCCACCTAGCCTATACTCTGTCTGCGGTCTTCTTGAATTCGAGAAGCCAGTTACTGGACCACATGTCCAGCCTCTCCAGGTCTCTTTGCAGTCCTGCCTCATCCTCGTCCGATTTAATTCTTCTCATCACTTCACGTCATCTGCGAAACAGGGAACTTCAGGTCTATTCCTTCCATCATGTCGTTCACATATATCAAAAATAGCATGCTCCCAGAATGACCCCTGTGGGACCCCCCTTTGTAACAGGCGCCCACTGTGATACCTCTTCACGTACCATGACTCGTCGCTGCCTCCCTGTCAGGTATTCCCCTTTTCCATTGCAGTGCCCTTCCTTTTACGTGTGCCTGATCCTCCAGCTTCTGCACTAATCTTTTGTGGGGAACTGTGTCAAAGGCCTTCCCGCAGTCTAGGAAAACGCAATCTACCCAACCCTTTTCTCTTTC
>NC_069489.1:7294154-7353677 GCF_026875155.1 Cherax quadricarinatus | reverse complement strand
TTAAAATCTCCTGTTAACACAACATTTTCATATCTAGATGCCTTATGAATTTCGTCCCATAACTGTTTACTCTGCTCTCTATCAAGTTTTTGGGGCCTATAAATCGCACTCAAAATTAATATCTCACGACCCTCGAGAAACTGTAGCCAAACAGATTCTGTGTCCGATGTTTCTAATCTTATATCATGTCTAAGACAAAAATTTAAATAATCTCTGATATACATCGCCACTCCACCACCCTTCCTGTTGACCCTATCAGTGTGGAATAGTTTATAACCCTGTATGTTGCATTCAGAAGGCATTTCTCTATCTTTCAGGTTGAACCAGGTTTCTGTTATACCAATAATATCTATATTACCTGCACTTGCAAGTAGTCTTAGCTCATCTATCTTATTTCTTAGACTCCTACTATTTGTATAGTAAACCTTAAGGGAGCTAGTCACTCGCTGCCCTTTACTATCTCTCTGTATTTGTTGATCAGTTGATTTGCCTTTACTAGCAACTTTATTTTGAATATTGTCTTTTAAACATATCCCTGAGGTATCCTGGTAATAACTGCTGTATTAAACCCTAATACTACAGCCTGATTGTTTCCCACAAACACTCATACTTCTGTAATAATAATCGTGCCTCGAATGTTTTATTAAAGAATGTCAGTAAATTTGTTAGGCGGTAACGACCTCTTGTGAATCTATTTTGTGAATCACTGATCTAATTATGTTCATTAAGATGGCTTCAGAAAATATCAGCTTAAATTTATTCTAATATTTTGAATAATATTGATGCCAGGCTTACTAGGAGGTAATACAATGAAATTTATTTATCTTCTGATGTGAACATAGGAATTACATTAGCCATCTTCCACGTCTTCTGCACAACACTAGTTTGAACAGTGGGTCAATTTCTGACGCGGTCAAGATAATTATGCGAAAAAACACGATTCTGTTTTGTTTACAGAAAATTAGTGTAAGTATCTAGCAACATTTTGGTGAAGATCCCATTGTAATACTATGTTTCTAAAGCAAATTATAGCCACTTGAAACATGTCAGGTGACGACCCCAGGTAAATATATGCGTAAGTGCCAGGTGAATTTTTTATATTTTTTTTACATTTTTTTATATATTTTTTTAAATATTTTTTTACATATTTTTATATATTTTCATATATTTTTTATATATTTTTTGCAACAGCAGCGGCCTCCAAACTCGGTACTTTTCTCCAACAACCAGAGCCACCAATGCCCATATGATGATCTAGTTACAAGCAAAACTACACTACCCAACATAGCACTCAGAATGACCACTAATTACCAACAGTGAAACCTACAAATTGAATATCATAGAGATCAAAGGAAAACTGCCCTCAAATCCAAAGCAACACCTCGCTGCCAGCCAAATAACGTAACCCTAAGCTTTATATAACTACAACTTCTTCTTATCTACAACAACTCATGTTGTATTATGAGGCATAATCTCAGAGGAAACAGCACCAAGGCCTGCAAGAAAACACCAAAAAATCGACTATTCAACAAGTGTACCCAGGACGATGCCTGTGGAGAAAATTTCTCCAGGAGGGGGGTATCAGCCCCCTTCAGCCCCTTTCAGCCCCTTTCAGCCCTGAGGGGCCCAGCCCTCTCAGAAGGGGCAAATATCTTGTTTACTGCTACAGCGAGTAATTGACCCCAGATGCAGTACCAATATGTGACGTGGCTTGCTGCTCCTTGCAGTCCAGTGTTGCAGAGTGTATTTTAATAAGAGACAGTACATCTCTTAATTTAGCAGGACAATTAAGGAAAATCCTGCTCCCACTTTATTACCATAGTAAAGATAGTGGACATTGTTGTCTATGCTTAAGACAGCAAGATTTAAACGTTCTGCTTTGCTTCATCGAGGAAGTGGCAAGGAAGCAAAAGTACTATGTCAGCTTTTCCTTTGTGCAAGGGGCAGTGACGGCGTGGGGCGCTGTGGCATCCTCAGATTACTTTTGGCTCTACTGAGAGTGACACTGAAGCCAGGATAACCAACAAAGAACGATCTGTGCGTTAGTGTGAACAAAGTGTCTCATAAAACACAATAAACACTTAAGAGAAGTGTGATCAGCTTCTCTAGTGATAAGATTGTGAATAATAAAGACAAATCTTGTGGAACATAGTGTACCAGTGTGCGTATTCCTAGACTATGGAAGACGTGGACATCCAAGGACACTTCAGCTTCTATCAAGTCACCCATACCTGTCGAAGGTTTGAAGAACACCATAGCTCACGCTACAAGAGCAAGGTAGGTTATGAATTTCTTGTAGTTCGGGGGACTGCACAGTTCTTGAGTCACAAGGAGTTTGTAATCAACCTATAGTCGGAAGTAACATGCGGACTTTTGAGTCCAAACAAGTATGTAATTTGTCAGCAATCAGTGAATGAAATATGCTGACATAACACCCCCTAGGGGCAATTTACAATATTACAAATTATAACTCTTTACAGCCCATTGAGAGATGACTTCGACAGCTTCTCAAGACCTCGTCTGCAGGGGCGGCTGTGCAGGTGATGAGCTGTCTTTCTAAGTACAAACTCTTTAAACTTAGCTGTTAATGCCATTTCTCAACATATTGGTCGTGCTCGAACCGGATAAAGGCCACACTGTGGTCCAAATATGTTGTACTACAGTGTACAAATAACCTACGAGCCAAGGTCCTTCGAAAAAAGCTGTAAAACTAGTGTTTTACAATTTAAATCAGTATAAATGAGTCCCTCCAGACTCAATCACAGAGAATGGGCAGCCAAAAGAAAACGGGCGCTCACCCAGCGTTCACCCAAAGAAAACGGGAGCTGGGTGACTCACCCAACAAGAAAACGGGGGATGACACCCGCATCCACTGCTCCAAACTCGAAGAAGTGCTGACTAAGACAACAACAACCCAAGTGATGTTCGGTTTGTCTGAGTGTATATACACATAGTGTTTATAATGTTTATAGACAAGATTGTGTTAAAGTTTGTTTCTTATAGATCTACCTGTTATATTAAAGGAACTTATATATAAAGTGTAAGCTTTCAAATACATATTAACAGAGACATTTATATATGTGTAAGTAATATTCATGTGTGATTTACAGTTATGCAGTGACATTTATAGCGTATAGTGAATGAAGTGTATAACATCGTTATTTACGATTAATCATCGTGGTCAGGCTGACACAGCAAACTCAAGCCATAAACACCAGCCACATGTACCCTGTACCCTTCATGGTCATTGACCCTGAGGTTAAGCTTAGTGAGTCAGTAGTGTCTGACTCGATTATTGCTGACTTAAGCATAACAAAAACTCAGCTGTTTATAGCAGTACAGTGTTTTTTAAACACTCTAAGTGTGGTGCAGAATTTTCAGTATACCATTAAAATGCTTGTTTGAAAACTCAGTTTCAGTCTTTACAGACTAAGATTACACAATTAGAAAATCTAATTTCAGTCTGTATAGGATTAACTCAAGATACAAACATAGATTTTGATGATCTAGGTCAAATTGAATTACTGCACAACGTCTGAAAATAATTAATTCAGACTATACACATTATGAAAATAAATTTCTTGAATCAGACCCATCTGAGGATGAAATTAAAAATGTTTTGGATACTTTTAGTAATCAACAATTAAGGTGGACAGGAGTACAGGCTATCTGCTGCAAAACTCTGTCACAGAGACCTACTGTAACTAGTGGTCAAACACCTGTTACTCCTGTAACAACAACAAGTGTCCCATTACCAAGCTTACCTACATTGTCATTACCTATTTTCCAAGGTCATAATTATGAAGAATTCATTAGTGGTTTTCAATCCATAGTAAATTCACGAACTGACATAGATGAGATTGCTAAGTTCAATTACCTTAAATGTCTTGTGAAGGGAGAACCCTATGAACTGATTAAGTCATATCCGGTGGTTAAAGGTAATAATCAAATAGCCTTACGTGTCTTAGCAGACAATTACTTCGATGATGACAAGGCTAGAGTTAGACAAACAGTCTTAACATCAAGCTTGAAGCCACCCAAATATTGTTTTTCAGACTTACAGGCATTTAGAATCACATTAGACAATAGTCTAAGATCTCTAGGTGCTAAATATGACCTAAGACAATGTGATTGGTTTATCAGTGGTATTGTACAGATTATAGCACTCCTGAGGATCTCAGTGACTCTTCGTCGTCTTCTGTAGAGGGAGCATCTTTCTCTCTCCAGTTTACTCCTGCTCTTCTTCTTTATTAGGGGAATATGCCTAGAACATGCTTCGGCTGCCAGGAAGTTGATCCTTTCAAGGCACTGGTTTGGATCCATGTCATTTAAGATATCTTCCCAACATGTTTCTTTAAGGACATGGTTTACCTGGTCCCAGTTGATGTTCTTGTTGTTGAGGTTGTATTTTGTGAAGACACCTTTACAGGTACATGCATTCTGCTGATCAGGACCCCTATGCATGTACATCTGGACTTCGATTAGGTTGCGATCGGAATTAGTTGTTTTTTATATTCTTGTGTCTCTTATCAGGTCCTCATTATTTGTGAAGATAAGGTCAAGTGTGTTTTCTAGTCTTGTTGGCTCCACTATCTGCTGGCTTAAGATGTGTTTTTCACAGATACTTAGTAGCTCATGTGTGTGAGACCTTTCATCTGCGCTACCTCCGGGGATTGTTTCAGCTATAACATTATTTGCTACATTCTTCCATTTTGTATGCCTTAGGTTGAAATCACCAAGCAGTAAGATGCTTGGGAATGGAGCTGGAAGGTTTTCCACACAGTAATCAATTTTCAGTAGCTGTTCCTTGAACTGTTTTGAGGTTGCATCTGGTGGTTTATATACAACCACAATGACTAGGTTTTGGTTCTTGATCTTTACTGATTGAACTTCAACTACCTCATTTGTGGTGTTCAGCAACTCCATGCAGATGAGGGACTCTTAGACATACAGGCCAACCCCCCCTTGTTGCCTGTTCTTTCTGTCGCATTTAAAAAAGTTGTAACCACTTATCCATATTTCACTGTCAAAGTGATCTTTTGTGTGAGTCTCTGTGAAGGCTGCAAACATTGCATTAGACTCCACTAGAAGTCCACTGATAAAAGGTATTTTGTTGTTGGTAGATGGCTTAAGGCCCTGTATATTAGCAAATATGAATGAGGTTGTATTCTGTGTTTGTTGGAGGGATTTTGTTATTGGCATCAGTGGTTGTAATTCTGGAGGGCCATGGGTGGCCACTGGCTGCACCTCCAGTCCAACACGGCTCCAAGGTGGTTGAATATTTTTGTTATTTCCTTCCATTTTCTTTTTCCGTTTCCTGCCGCTAAAAAATCACCTGGAGTTGGGTTTTCATAGCTACTATTGTTTGTCTTGTGGGGTCTGTGCCTGCTGGTCCCTTTTAGATGGTATGCAGGGCAGTCGATGTTGTAACACTGCTTCTGGAGGACCGAGGAGTGACACATTTTTGGGTGAAAGAAAGTACAGGAAGAAGAAAGACACACTCCTTTAGACAGGAGGTCGCTACATTTTTTGGGATGCTCAAAGTTGCATGTCCCATTTTTTTCCTAATATTCCATGCTTACAGATGCCCCAAGCATAATATTTGCACAAATTCACCATTGGTTGAGAATTGTTGGGAGGTGTGTTTTCAATTTCTGCAGGTTCTGGGACTACACTATAATCCTCAGTATCCAAGCCAGGGCCACCCCGTCCTGGATTCCATCTACTTTCCCCAGTAGAGGAAGAAGGAGGAGACTCCTCTCCAACATCTGTATTCTGGGCCACGGTCTTGTGCAATGATGGTTGTATATTTACGGTTTTAGTGGTGGTTGTGGTAGGGTCCCTAGTAGAGTCTGGGCTGGCAGTAAGGCTGGGGGCTGGGTACTTCCACATTGGGCAAATGTGACACCACCTACGACTGCTGCACCTCTCCTGCCTATGGTTTATAAGCTCCTTCTCCGCTCATATGCCGTATTCTATTCAAGATTGATGGACTGACCACATCGACTCAAGGTTGAGGGACTGATTACCTTATTCTCCTCCTGTTCTTCAAGCTTCTCCTGTGTATGGACTGATGAAGCCACTGTGTGGCGAAACGTTTCCTTAATAAAGATACCCAAGAGTTGCACATGTATCTAATTTATCAAGGAGGGAGTTGTGGGCGTTTGTGGCACTTGGGGGGGGCGGGCAGCGGTGGTTGGGTTGCTGGGTGTTGCCTTTAGAATGAGCTAGCCTGGGCTCTAATACTTTTTTTACTCCACCTCAACGGTTCGAAGAGTAAAAAAGAAAGAGGTTAGCTAGCTGTGAAGGCAGGAACACTTAGTCCCTCTTAATATGATAACCACTACCAGCTCTCTGTTGCCTGCTGGCTACCCTCATACATTCCTCAGCCACATTAGGTCTACGTTGGTACTGATGCTCACACACTTTCCTGGTTCAGTAAAGTCCGCCTTTATTGGATGCTATGGTAAAGGCGAAAAGTTGGGAATACAGGAGAGTAGCAGGGGTAACTGAGCACGCACATTCACCTCTCTTCACATAGTCAATATGGGCGAAAGTCTCAGACAGGTGATACAGTGCCTCGCTCAAGGTCATTGACTGAGGCAGACTTATCAAGAGTTACCAAACACTGCAACACTCGTACAAATAGTTACTCCAAGCTTGCAGAACTTCTTGGAACTTTCTTGGAATGAAAGACAAATTTTCAGTGTGCATGCACACCTGGGTTACCAACTGACGTAGGACTGCACACTCGTCGTTATTCCTCAGGTTGGTAAAGGGATGAGCTGTACGCATATTCAGAGGCACGAGTAGCAGTGTACTAGCAAAAGATGACACTTTAAACAGGGTCACTAGCAACTGACTAACTTCTCGTTTGTACTCTTTAAATATCCTTGAAAACAGTTCGTCAGAGCCCCGATGCTTATTTTATTTTAGTTTATCTTCTTGTTTGATAACAGTATCCCTCTTGATAGTAATATGGAAAATTTGTATGGGTTACCTGTATGTACCTCAACATTACATTCATACACGCAATCTCATTGGGAGGCGACAACCATATATTGTTTACAGTAGTTAACCCGTGTAGACATGTGAGAAAACTTAGCCACCCCTGGTCACTGCAGGTGGCTCCTTCAACCTCACAATCTTACCCACATCTATCCGAGACCAGTATGATGTGGATAGCACCCACAAGTACTGCACTACTGGGGGAGTAGGTTGCACATGTATATATCCATCAAGGAAAAAACACTTGTATATAATGCCACCATTTACCAGATATTCTCTGGTGGTCACTTGATGTGGCTGGATCACCCACAACCTATCCAATTACAGCATACCTAACTGGCCAGTATCAGTCTGCTATAACTAGAAGGGTTACTTAACTGTGGGTGATTGATGCTCCTTATTTCCTCCATTCACCATCTCATTTCGAGGTCCTGCTACACCGACACGGTTCTTATTCCAGCAGGACGAGGTATCCGTTGGTTTGTCCCTGTTTAGAAGTCGTGACTCCATAAAAACTTCACTATCCTCGGGACAGGAACCACGAGATTAACAGATGCTCATTCCGAGAACGGCGACTCATTTCACTTCACGCATTCTCTTAACTTAGTGTTATTATCACTGATTACTTCACAGCCCACTATACGGTTTAACGTCTCATAACTATTGTGTAAATTAGAGGTCACTCCATTAAGTTCTGATTAAATCACGGGTAATTTCCCCTGAACACACTCCATGGCGTCGCTCCAGTTCGCACCGGTGCCTACCATTATTCACTAATTTTACCACTTTATTACGGCGGTCCCGTAAATCCCGTTCCCTCACTCTTCACCAGGAACAGTTACGACACTTCCTATTATAAAGTGAGGCCTATATTAATCCTTAGGCTGCTGCGCCTCTGCGCAGGCGCAAAGATTCTCTTCTTTAAAATACACTTTAGAGCAACAGTAATACATTAATCATGCATATTTACATTATAAAAAATATACAGTATAATTCTGGAAAATTATTTTCCACAAGTAATACGTATTACCTAACTTGTTTTTTTCAGGTACTGAATAATTACTCATTGTCTTCTTGTAAAATGACAAACAAGAAATATTCATTGAAAACAGAACACATTTCCTGCTCATTATCAATAAACTGCTAAGGCTTCGTTCTCAGTGTTCTTATTTTTCATCTGATCTATGTCCTAAATACTTGAAAGAACCCTTAAGGATGTCTTTGATTCTCTATTTGTTTTAATTTCATAGTGGCTTTTAGTCTTTGTAATTCCCTTCTTTACCTCTCTCTTAACATTAATGTTTTGGTTAATAAGGTTATCTCCTCTTTTGATACATCTGTGAGTTCCTGTTTTCTCACTTAACTCTTGTTTAAGCTTCCTCTTCATCTACTTGGGATCATTTTGATTTGACCTAAATTATCTGGGGAATAAATATACTCTGATCACATTTTATTATTAAGAAAATAGTCGTAGTCACAGACTACTATGCTATTAAACTTATGATCTTCATCAATAGAATCACTAGACACAGATGAGGGAATAAATAGCGATATAAGAAAGTTTGCAGGTTATACTATTATAAGCTGTCAAATTAATTCTGATGATGGCACTAGAGCGCTAGAGGAAGATCATGATAGATTGATCCAATGGTGAAGAGAATAAGTATTTGCCTTATATACTGAATAAGATTTGGAGTTCTAGTTAGCAGCAATATAAATCCAAGACAACAGTAAGTAAGTGTTATCAATAAAGCTAAAGAATTATTGACTTCATACCTTGAATTATAAATACCAGGAGACCTCAGTTTGTACTTTACCTCTGAATATTATAGGTAGAACCTCTCCAGAATATATTGGATAGTTCAGGTCATGCTACAGCAGAATGGACATAAATACGCTGGAAAACACAAAGAGAAGGATGCAATCTCTAGAAGGCATAGAAATTAGCAGGAATATGAATGAAATGTATAAATGGAAGATACGAATAAATGAAGGGCTATAAATAACGTGCTAAATATATTTAACTAAAATAGGGTTCACAGCAAAGGGTTCATGGTGGGAATTTTTTTTAGAAAGAATATAGGGAAGCAATGATTTGGTAATAGAGTTGTGGATGAACAGAACAAACTCACAAGTAGAGTCAATGAAGCGGAAAAGTTTGAGCAGCTTTAAAAACAGGTTAGACAAGTACATGAGTAAGTAAGTGTAGGTGGCTGTGATTTAGACGTGTTTAACATAGGTAATATTATAGTGCTGTGGCAATGTTACTTCTTTATTTGTGGTCACTCTAAACACAAGCACATGCACATGTCTACACATCGTCCTGTGACAATGTTACTTCTTTATTTGTGGTCACTCTAAACACAAGCACATGCACATGTCTACACATCGTCCTGTGGCAATGTTACTTCTTTATTTGTGGTCACTCTAAACACAAGCACATGCACATGTCTACACATCGTCCTGTCATCTACTAATATATAGATGAAATATTACACTCTAGTTGTATACTGTGTACTTGATTATCATTTTTATTCATTTTTTTAACAATCTCCTTCTAATAAGAACATAAGAAGGAAGGAACACTGCAACAGGCCTACTGACTCATGCGAAGCAGGTCCATCCCACCACCCGGCCTAGAACAATGACCATCTACTCAGGTCACCTCCACTTAATGAAGGAGCACAGCACCAGACCTGGTAGCACAAGCTAGTAAGGTCCAACTCACGCCTACCCAAACCCACTCATATATTTATCCAACCTATTTTTAAAACTACACAAGGTCTTAGCTTCTATGACGGTACTCGGGAGTTTGTTCAACTCATCCACAACTCTATTGCCAAACCAGTGCTTTCCTATGTCCTTCCTCAATCTGAACTTTTCCAACTTGAAACCATTGCTTCGAGTTTTGTCTTGGCTGGATATTTTCAGCACACTATTTACATCCCCTTTATTTATTCCTGTTTTCCATTTATACATCTCGATCATATCCCCCCTAATTCTACGCCTTTCGAGAGAGTGCAGATTCAAGGCCCTCAGTCTGTCCCCATAGGGAAGATTTATGATGGAAATATAAACACAAATGCAGTATAATGTGATCCTTTATTGACTACGTTTCGCCCACACAGTGGGCTTTTTCAAGTCACAAACAGAACTACCTGGGGTGGAAGGAACGCGAGTATTTATAGTCCGGTTCAGAATGCTGAGGCGGTGAAAATGCTGCATCGATGATGTATCGAGTGGGGTTAAGAGTCTAAAAACGGGGTACTTTAAAAGGAGTTTGATAATTTTGTGAGCAGCCCTTTCTACAGTGTTCTTTTTGGGGGATAGCGATGAAAAAGTTTCTTGGCAATTTCAGCATTTTTATAAAAGCCACTATTCGGTTTGAAGTTGTCGGTAAGAAATAAGTGATGTTCCAGATTCTTGGTATTAGTGTTTGTCTTCTGTGGCGAAAGTCTTGAGTTTCTGTAGTTTAAAAGTGGTTGGTGAATTACGGTTTTTTACGCGGGCATTCCTTGTGTCTCAGACCTGTTTGCGTATTGGTGTTCTAAAATACTGTTTGGGAGGTCCCTTGTGTTTCGCCCCGTAAAAACTTTTTTGAAAGTCATTAAAAGGGAATTAGTTTCCCCCCCTGCAAGGGGGAGGCTTGTCCTGTCTACTACTGTGAGTCCTTATGTCGTTTTTGTGGAGTAATACTTGGAATATGTTTTGGGTGTTGGAAACATGTTTGGCAATGGATTTTGGGGGGAAAGGACTATTACTCTTCTCGCATGCTTCTCGGATGTTTGAAATGTTTAACTCGCCGCTGCAGTCCGAGAAGTGACAGGAAGGATTTAGAAAATATTTTTTTCAATTATAGTGCATTCTTCCCAAGGAACTCGTTGCTGCATTTTCTGAGTGCACGCAGAAGAAGCCTAAAATTTTAACCACTTTTGGGTTTTGGTGTCGGGGAGAGTGGGAGTGGAGAAAAACGTTTTGGTTGTGGGTTTTTTCGATAGACTTTAAAACGAATTTCGGGGTCAGTTTTGGCAGAGGGACATAAAGGAAAGGAAGAGTGTTGTCGACTTCTTTTTCCCAATGTGAACTGGATTGAAGGCTCGCCCGGTTGAGTTTGTTTTGGAAGCTTGAACGTTGAAGCATTTGGGAGTTAGAGGGAATGTCGCAACTAAGGGAGCCAGGTGCAGACGAAGGAATAATGGTTGGAAAACGTTGGGCTTCTAGATGTTCCATTTTAAAGGTTCCCAGGACGCACTGAGTGGCGAACCCAGGGTAGTCCAAAAGTCTGCTGAAAGGGGTATTTTCGAAAGAGAAACACGTAAAGCCAAACACATATTCAACAAGGTCATAAAAACGCGGGCGGGAAGGGAAGATCAAGTGAACGTAAATTTTTCCCCGCGAAAGAGTCGAGGGTTGTGTAGTATTTTTGGTGAATAGGGAAGTCACGCAAGCTGGAAATTTTCTTGTTCCTGATGTTGAGTTGCGAATGCGATTGAAAACTCCTGAGTTTTTGGAGTGCTGACGATAGTGCCCAAGATTTAGAGGGGTGTTTTCGAAAATTTCCTGAAGCTGGGGGGGAGACTGCCTATTCCCCAGGATATGGGCCCAGTGGGATACCAGGCTTGTGAGTCTTTGGCAGGCCGTACTTTTTCTGGCAGTCGGGGGGTTTGGGCTGGCAGGGTGTGCAGAAGTTTTTTTCCCTTTTCGAGCCCTCAGAATGCGGCGAGCCCTTTGAAAAAAAGTTTTAGAAAGGGGTTTCCCTTGGTTATTTTGTAGAGTTTGTAGGTATCTGGGTCTTAAGAAATTGAGCTTTTTGTTCCTGTAATCGCATGTTCTGAAACAACCCCCACCCCCTTTATCAGCGGGGTAAACCCTGAGGTCGTGTCTTCTGCTAAATTTTTGAGTGCATTGATGAAACGTCAAAAATGACGGGGGAGCGCGTTTTGAGAGGCTGCTGGATGATGCTGAAATAGCCTCACCTCTCAACACGCAGCTCCCCAGCATACCTCGACTTTACATAAAATGCACCAAAAGGTTTAGCAGAAGACACGACCATCGGGGTCACCACCGCTGATAAAGGAGGGGTGTTGTTATCATAACACGACGATTACAAAAAAAAGCTAAATCATTTAAATGCCCCAGATCCTACAAACCTCTACAACAAACCCAAAAGGGAAACCTTACTAAAACTTTTTTTTCAAAGGACTCGCCGCATTCTGGGGGGCTCAGAACAAGGAGAAACTTCTGCACACCATCCCCCAAAACCCCAAACCCGCCAGAAGAAAGGCCCTCCAAAACTCCAAGCCTGGTATCCCACGAGCCTATATCCTCGGAATAGGCATTGCTCCCCACCAGCTCTCAGTTTCTCCCCAAAACACCTCTCTAAACTCTTGGGCACTTCATCCAGCACACTAAAAACACTCAGTGATCTTCCAATCGCATTCGCAACATCAACATAGGAAAAAGAAATTTTCCAGCCTTGACGTGACTTCCCTTTCACCAAGACCACACACAAGCCATCGATCTCTTGCGCGGGAAAATTTGACGTTTCACTTGATTTTCCCTTTCCCAGCCAGCGATTTCATCGACCTTTTTGAACTAGTTTGGCTTTACGTGTTCTCTTTCGAAATCACCTTTTTCAGCAATTTTGGGGACTCCCCCAGGGGTTCGCCACTCAGTGCAGTCCGGGCAACCCTATACAGGAACATCTAGAAGCCGAACTTTTTTCTCCCCCAAATTTTTCCCTTCGTCTGTCACCGGCTCCTTAAGTTGACACTTCTCCTCATAACTCCTAAACCCAACGTTCAAGCTCTCCAAGAAAAGCTAAACCAGTCGAGCCTTCAATCCATTCACACTTGAAGAAGAAGTGACAACATTTTCCCCTTTCCTGATGTCCGCTCGCAAAGCTGACCCAACTTCGTTTAAAGTCTACCGAAAACCCCCCAAACCCAAAAACCGTCTTCTCCACTTCTACCTCACCACGACACCAAAACCCAAATGGTTTTTGGCTTTCTTCCTGGGGTGACTGAATTGGGGTTCCCTTGAGGAAGAACACTATAATTAAAAAATTTTTCAAAACTCCACTATCCTCGTCACTTCATCAGAGACTCAGAGGGCGAGCATTAAACATCTTTACACATCCAAGAAGACACTGCCGGAAAAGATACATATCCTTCCCCCAACTCCATTTCCAAACAGTTTCCAACATCTTTGCCAAAAAAATATTCCAATATCTACCTCCACAACCACGACACAAAGGGCATCCCAGTAGTAGACAGGACAACCTCCATCCTCTGCAGGGGTATACATAATCCCCTTTTTAATGACTGCAACAAGTTATACATGGGGGGAAAAACAAAGGGGCCTCCAAACACTATTTCAAACACCAATCCAAACAGGTCTGACACACAAGGGAAACCTGGTACAAAACCGAATTTTAACACCACTTTATAAACTACAGAAACCAAGCTTTTCGCCACAGAAACACACTCAATACCGAAGAATCCTGGAATCATCACTTATTTTTAATCCGACAACTTCAACCAGAATAGTGGCTTCTAAACTAGCTAACCACTTGCCAAGAACTTCTTCATCGCTATCCCACATAAGAACCTGTAGAAGGTCGCCACAACTTTCCAATCTCCTTTCCAAGCTACCCAAGTTTTTAGCTCATAACCCCCTCGATACATCATCAATGCAGCTTCTTTACCTGACCCCACATTTGAACCGACTATAAAAAACTCGCGTTCCCTTTCCCCCCCAGGGGTTTTTGTTTGTGACTTGAAAAAGCCCACTGTGGGGCAAACGTAGTCAATAAGGATCACATTATACTCATTTTTGTTTATATTTCCATTTTTTCGGGATTTTATACCCTTTATTTCCAAGATTTTGATATATGGGGGTCATCTTTGTCAACCTCCTTTGTACGTTTTCCAAGCATTTACACCAGTTGTAAAGTGACCAAACTGTGCAGCATAGTCTAAAAAAGGCCAACCCGGGTATATAGAGTTGAAGAACAACCTAGACTTTTATTTTTAACTTCTTGATAGAAACCCAAAAATTCTGGGAGCTTTGTTTTTGGGAAAACTTATGACGTTGTTTGGTTTCAGATTAAAGCTAACCAAACTCCTAAATCCTTTTGCAAACAGTGGGGTTAAGACTACACTATTCACTTTATAAGGGTATGGTTTTTTGTCCTGTCCAACATTTTGGGCTTTTGCATTTGTCTATATTTAAAATGCCACTTCTCTGCCACTGCATCATCAATTCAAACATCCGGGGGTGCACAAAAGCCTCAATAAATGAAATGGACGGGGCCTATTTTTGGGGTCACACAAAAATTTTCTTATGCAGCTATTATTCGCTCATCAATCCCTTTATTTAAAATTTTGGGAAAAACAAGGGCCCAACACTGACCCCTGAGGAAAACACGCTTTTGATGTGCCCCCATTCTATTTCTCCCCTTTTTCAAACTCTCGCTGTCTATTTGCAACCATGCCCTACCCAGGAAAAAATTCTCCTCCTATTCTTGTGCTTTAATTTACTCAAAAGTCTTTTATTTGGAACTCTATCAATAGCCTTTCTAAAGCCATTAAAAACAATACAATTCATTCCATGATCACCTTCCCAAAAACCCTTTTGAAAAAACTTAGTAAATTCGTAAAACAGGGAAAGCCCTTTTTTAAAACCGGTTTTAGAACATTTTTCAATTTTTGGGCCCGTCAAATGGGTAAAAGAAAGCCCGAGGGCAATTTGTGATTTTCCCTAAATGTTCCCACGGAGGAAGGCTTTTTGGTCTATAGTTCGAAGCCAAGGACCTTACCCGCTTTGTAAATAGGTATTACTTTGCCATTTCCACTTTTCGGGGACTATGCCATTTTTAGTGATAGTTAAAAAGATTAGCCAAAGGTTTGCAAAATCCTCATTACATTCCTTTAAACCCTTTCAAACAGTTCACAGGACCTGGGGATTTGTTAGGTTTTTAGTTTTTTCATTTGTCTGAGGACCATGTCACTAATTAGAATCGGCATATTTATTTTCGTCCAGTTCACATAATTTATTATTTCTGGAATTTTGCAAGTATCTTCCTGAGTAAAATCTGAGAGGAAGTAAGAATTGAAAATTTCTCACATATCCCTACACTTCATGATCTGACCTGAACATCTTTAAATGGGGCCCAAACTTTTCTCTAACTTTCTTCTCTATACCTAAAGAACCTTTTTTTGGGTTGCCCCGAATCCTTTGCAACCCTAACCTCATAATCCTTTTTTGCTTTTCTTATTCTTTTTTTTTTTTTTCCCTTTTTAATTGAATATATTGATTTCTTAACTGCCCATCCCTTCTTTTGATGCGCCTATATGCGCCTCTTTTTTGACAAATGAGATGTTTTATTCTATTGTTCATCCATTTGGGATCATTTTTTGTTAGATAAAATTTCCATTCTCGGAACAAAATTTGTCTGAGCAGCTAGAACTATGCTCTGAACAACGTCATATTGGCAACCAACACCAGCTACCTGACCCACAGTCAGGATATCTCTATTTAGCCCACCCAGGTAATTTTTCAGTCATATGAAATCAGCCAAGTGAAAGTCTGGGACAGACACTTGATTGCAGTTTAATGGGTAATTCCATAATATGTTGAAAGTAAGTGATTTGTGAACACTTTCCCCACGCTCATCATTAACCTCAAGATTATTAATTAGTGAATCTTTGTTGGCAAGAACCAAGTCAAGCAGATTGTTTCCTCTAGTTGGTTCTGTCACAAACTGTTTGAAAAAGCAATCCTGAACTGTATCAAGAAAGTCACTAGACTCAAGATTCCTGTCAAATTGTTCCAATCAATTTCTCTAAAGTTAAAATCCCCCATTAATAGAGGTTCATATCTAGACACCTTACGAAATTCGTCCCATAGCAGCTTATTGCACTCCCTATAGAGATTTGGGGCCTATATATCGCACCCAAAAATTAATTTGTCACGACTCTCGAGAAACTGTAGCCAAAGAGATTCTGTGACCGATGTTTCTAATCTTATGTCATGTCTAACAGAACAATTTAAATGATCTCTGGCATACATCGCCACTCTACCACCCTTCCTGTTGACCCTATCAGTGTGGAATAGTTTATAACCCTTTATGCTGCATTCAGATGTCATTTCTCTATCCTCCAAGTTGAACCAGGTTTCAGTTATAGCAATAATTTCTATATTACCTACACTTGCGAGTAATCTTAGCTCATCTATCTTATTTCTTAGACTCCTACTATTTGTTTAGTAAATCTTAAGGGAGTTAGTCACTCGTTGCCCTCTACTATCTCCCTTTGTTTGTTGATCAGTTGCTTTTCCTTTATTAGGAACTTTATTTTGAATATTGTCTTTTAAACATATCCCTGATGTATCCTGGTAATATCCGCTGTTTCCAACCATAATATTGCAGCCTGATTGTTTCCCACAAATATCCATACCTCTCTAATCTATCAGTTTAAAGTCCTAGACAAGTCATCAGTTACCCTCTCAATCGAATTGCCAATGTAACAACTCCATTCCCAGAGAGATGAACCTCATCCCTTGCTTACATATGTTTGCTATAAAATTTGTCCCATTTATCAATGAATCGGATTGCAAGTTCCTTCAGTACCTGCAGAGCCAACAATTAATACCAATTGCCCTAGACATCCATTAATTGCCCACTCCCCTTCTAGGCAAAATGTTACATATGATAGGGATCCCTCCCTTAGACCTGGCTACTTCTATGGCTGACCTGTACTTATCCAGTAGGTCTTGTCTCCTGCCCTTCCCAATGTCATTTCCACCAGCACTAAGACAGATAGCTAGCTTGTTCCCATTACCTGACATAATATTATCCAACCTGCTGACTATATCACCATCACAAGCTCCTGGGAGGCACACCCTCTGTCTGACTTTTCTCCCTTTGTTCCCAAAATGCACGGTCCATATATCTTACCTGAGAGTCTCCCAGAATCAGAATATTCTTATCTTGATTAGCAGGGGAGTCAGAGGTACATTTAACCTCACTAACCACTGAAGTACCCTTTTCTTGGAGAACAGAGAATCAATTTCCTACCTTCACATCTTCTTTATTAACCCTCCTTATCATCGATCTTCCTGAACTGTGAACCACTTGCCACTTAAAGCGGCTGCCACTCTCACTGGTGGTAAGCATTTCCTCCTTACCAGCACCAACTATCTCACACTCACTTCCAAACACATCTAGGTGAAGCTTCAGCCTCCTATTTTCCTCCTGAAGAAGTAGAACCTCCTTCTTCAATACTTTAACCTGAGATTCAAAACCACTACAACAAGCCATGGTGCTTAGTAACGCCCCACGCTAACTCCCAGACAGCTCAGGACAGGTATGACCACACGTGACCACTAACCTCAGCCTCTTTTATCACTTATCTGTGGTACTGACACCCTAAACTTATCTACTACACTCTCTCTCTCTTACGGTTATTCCAGCTTTATCATTCACAGGTGCATAAAACACTTAATATAATCAAATTTTCGCATCACAAACCGTTGTTTAATTCACATTACATTTAAATTTATATTTATATTCCTATTTTTCCTTCCATAACTGATCCTTCGACTTAACTGCTAATCCTTCCTTACTTCTAATTCTTTGAAGTTGCCTGAGGAGTGGAAGACAGCAACTGTAGTTCCAATTTTTAAGGAAGGAGACAGAGAGGCAGCATTAAACTACAGACCAGTGTCACTGACTTGTATAATTTGTAAAGTCATTTCTAGGATCATTGCTGTTTCTGGTGTACGTGAACGACATGATGCAAGGAATAGACAGAGAAGTGTCTGTGTTTGCAGACGTCAAATTTATGATGAGAATTCATTCGGAAGAGGACCAGGCAGGACTAGTAAGGGATCTGTACAGGTTACAGGCCTGGTCCAGCAACTGGCACCTGGAGTTCAACCCAGGTAATTGGAAAGTGATGAGAATCGGGGGCGGGCAAAGAACCTCACAGACAGAATAGGAAGTTCCATCTCTGGAACCTCCTATTCCTGTGGGATAGAGCAACTAGGGGTCAGAGTTGGAAGATGAACACTCAGTTGAGTCACAGGAATGTTATGAAGTATTTTTTTTTTCAGTCACAGAGTTGTCAGGAAGTGGAAAAGTCTGAGAATGTAGTGGAGGCAGGATCCATACACAGCTTTAAGAAGAGGTATGATAAAGGTCATGGAGCGAGAAAAGTGAACTAGTAGCGGCCAGTGAAGAGATGGGGCCAGGAACTGTGACTCAACCCCTACAACCACAACTAAACGAGTAAACACACACATAAAACACACACACACACACACATGCATACACACACACACACAAACACACACACACACACACACACACACACACCACACACACACACACACACACAACACACACACACACACACACACATACACACACACACACACACACACACACACACACACACACACACATCACACACACACACACACACACACACACACACACACACATACACAACACACACACACAACACACACACACCACACACACACACACACACACACACACCACACACACACCACACACACACCAACACACACACACACACACACACCATCAGAGAGCAATGGGAGTCACAGTAGGAGTGGAAAGGGAGAGATCCGTGTTTGTCTATGGCTAGACGAAGCTAAAGGGAAAAACTTATGATAAAAAAGCAGAGGAAAAAAAGCGATTGAAGACATCATGAAGGTGATAGGCGAGGGGGACATGATCCAGGTGGCAAATTTCGGAGAGAATGGGTGGTTCAAAGAAAAGGAATTGGCCTCTCAAAGTAATTTCAAGGCAGAATAACCGAACTGATCTGCAGGAGAAAGCATGGCTGAAGGCAAGCAGGAGTCCGGATGTGTACCCACCGAGACAAAACACGGACGAAAGGAAGACAATGAAAGAGAGAGTTCAAAAACGAAAGGAGAAAAGGGGGAAATGAAAAAGGAGAGCAGAATAACCCGGATCAAATGGAAGGGCAAGCGCACCCCCTAGAAACACCTGCAGAAGGTCTCCAGCCACGACACCCCCAAGGCACTGAACAATCCAAACCAACCATCAACACCGATCCCTCGTTTCCACCCCCCCGCACCACAGTTACAGATTAGAACAGAAGTTGAAGGTTTGGTGAACAAATGCAGATGGAATTAACGAATAAACATGAGGAATGGCAAGAAAGAAATCAATGAGAAGTCCCCAGACACATAGCAGTTACAGAAACAAAAACTCATGGAGACAATAACAGATGCCTCTTCCCACCAGGATACAGTCATGAGGAAGACAGAAGGGGCAGGGGGGAGGTGGGTTGCTCTGCTCGTAAAAAACAGATGGAAATTCGAGACAATGGAAGGAATAGATGAGACGGAGAAAGAGACTACATTGCAGGTACACTTCAGTCTGGGGAACACAAAGTGGTCATTGCAGTGAGTATAATCCACCACAGAACTGCAGGAGGCCAAGAGAGGAATATGAAGAGAGCAACAGAGCAATGGGAGACACACTGCTGAGGTGGCAAGAAGAGCTCACTCCAGCAGAGCAAAGTTGCTGGTTATGGGGGATTTCAACCAGAGGAAGATTGACTGGGAAAACCTGGAGCCACATGGGTCCCGAAACATGGAAAGCCAGGATGTTGGACATGTGCTGAAAACCTCATGCACCAACATGTTAAGGACATACCAGAGTGAGAGGGAGGAGAACCAGCAAGATTGGATCTTGTGTTCACCCTGGGCAGCTCAGACATTGAGGACATCAAGTTGAGAGTCCCCTAGGAGCTAGCGACCACGTGGTTCTGTGCTTTGAATACATAGAGCTGCAAGTGGAGAGAATAACAGGAGTAGAATGGGAAAAGCCTGACTATAAAAGAGGGGACTACATAGGGTTGAAGAACTTCCTGCGGGAGGTCCAGTGGGACAGAGAACTGCAGGAAAGCCAGTAAATGAAATGATGGAATATGAGCAACAAAATGCAAGGAGGCAGTGGAAAGGTTCATTCCCAAGGGCAACAGTAACAACGGGAAGACCAGAACAAGCCCTGGTTTACCCCACGGTGTAACGAGGCAAAAACAAAGTGCAATAGAGAATGGAAAAAGTACAGAAGGCAGAGAACACACGAAAAATAGGGAGATCAGTCGCAGAGCCAGGAATGAGTACGCACAGGTAAGGAGGGAGGCCCAGCGACAGTATGAAAATGACATAGCATCGAGAATCAAGACTGACCCGAAACTGTTGTATAGCCACATCAGGAGGAAGACAACAGTCAAAGACCAGGTGATCAGATTAAGGACAGAAGGTGGAGAACTCACAAGAAATGATCAGGAGGTATGTGAGGAGCTGAACAGGAGATTTAAGGAAGTTTTTACAGTAGAGACAGGAAGGGCTGTGGGAAGACAGCACAGAAGGGAACATCAAGAGGGAATATACCAACAAGTGTTGGATGACATACGAACAACTGAGGAAGAGGTGAAGAAGCTCTTAAGTGACCTTGACACCTCAAAGGCGATGGGACCGGACAACATCTCCCCATGGGTCCTTAGAGAAGGAGCAGAGATGCTGTGTGTGCCTCTAACCACAATCTTCAACACATCCCTTGAAACTGGGCAACTACCTGAGAAATGGAAGACAGCTAATGTAGTCCCCATATTTAAGAAAGGAAACAGAAACGAGGCACTAAACTACAGACCTGTGTCTCTGACATGTATTGTGTGCAAAGTCATGGAGAAGATTATCAGGAGGAGAGTGGTCGAACACCTGTAAAGGAACAAGATTATAAATGAAAACCAGCATGGGTTCATGGAAGGCAAATCTTGTATCACAAACCTCCTTGAGTTTTATGACAAGGTAACAGAAGTAAGACACGAGAGAGAGGGTTGGGTAGATTGCGTTTTCCTAGACTGCAGGAAGGCCTTTGACACAGTTCCCCACAAGAGATTAGTGCAGAAGCTGGAGGATCAGGCACACGTAAAAGGAAGGGCACTGCAATGGATAAGGGAATACCTGACAGGGAGGCAGCGACGAGTCATGGTACGTGAAGAGGTATCACAGTGGGCGCCTGTTACGAGCGGGTTCCCACAGGGGTCAGTTCTAGGAGCAGTGCTATTTTTGATATATGTGAACGACATGATGGAAGGAATAGACTCTGAAGTGTCCCTGTTCGCAGATGACGTGAAGTTGATGAGAAGAATTAAATCGGACGAGGATGAGGCAGGACTGCAAAGAGACCTGGAGAGGCTGGACATGTGGTCCAGTAACTGGCTTCTCGAATTCAATCCAGCCAAATGCAAAGTCATAAAGATTGGGGAGGGGCAAAGAAGACCGCAGACAGAGTATAGGCTAGGTGGACAAAGACTACAGACCTCACTCAGGGAGAAAGACCTTGGGGTGACCATAACACCGAGCACATCACCGGAGGCACACATCAACCAAATAACCGCTGCAGCATACGGGCGCCTGGCAAACCTGAGAATAGCGTTCTGATACCTTAATAAGGAATCGTTCAAGACACTGTACACTGTGTATGTTAGGCCCATACTGGAGTATGCAGCACCAGTCTGGAACCCACACCTGGTCAAGCACGTCAAGAAGTTAGAGAAAGTACAAAGGTTTGCAACAAGGCTAGTCCCAGAGCTCAAGGGAATGTCGTACGAGGAAAGGTTAAGGGAAATCGGACTGACGACACTGGAGGACAGAAGGGTCAGGGGAGACATGATAACGACATACAAGATACTGCGGGGAATAGACAAGGTGGACAGAGATAGGATGTTCCAGAGAGGGGACACAGGGACAAGGGGTCACAACTGGAAGCTGAAAACTCAGACGAGTCACAGGGACGTTAGGAAGTATTTCTTCAGTCATAGAGTTGTCAGCAAGTGGAATAGCCTAGCAAGTGAAGTAGTGGAGGCAGGAACCATACATAGTTTTAAGAAGAGGTATGACAAAGCTCAGGAAGCAGAGAGAGAGAGGATCCAGTAGCGATCAGTGAAGAGGCAGGGCCAGGAGCTGAGTCTCGACCCCTGCAACCACAATTAGGTGAGTACAATTAGGTGAGTACACACATACACACATATACACAGGTACTGGAGAAGGACATAACAAAACTTACATAACTCAGAATAAGATCTATAAAGTAGTTGAGAAATAGACAACTATTTCCATAGTACCTTCAATCCAGGGTCCAGGATAAATGTTGGGATCACAACGGGAATCATTTAATAACACTTGAACAACTCCAGCATGGTTGTTTTTAAGAGCGCAGTGTAGTGGTGTCCAGCCATTATACTCGCTAAAGTTTGGGTCAGCACCAGCATGAAGGAGCGTCTTCACAATGTCCACATTCCCCTCCTCAGCTGCTATGGTAAGATCTGTGTCATCCACAACAACACCAATCATATGTTAGTTTCTTCACAAATAATTCTTACTATTTATAAAGTAAGAAAAAAAATAATAATAATAATAATAATATTAACATTAATGTTTTGGTTAATAAGATTATCTCCTCTTTCCTTTTGATACATCTGTGAGTTCCTGTTTTCTCACTTAACTCTTGTTTAAGCTTCCTCTTCATCTACTTGGGATCATTTTGGTTTGACCTAAATTATCTGGGGAATAAAAATACTCTGAGCAGATTTTATTATTAAGAAAATAGTCGTAGTCGCAGACTCCTATGCTATTAAACTTATGATCTTCATCAATAGAATCACTAGACACAGATGAGGGAATAAATAGCGATATAAGAAAGTTTGCAGGTTATACTATTATAAGCTGTCAAATTAATTCTGATGATGGCACTAGAGCGCTAGAGGAAGATCATGATAGATTGATCCAATGGTGAAGAGAATAAGTATTTGCCTTATATACTGAATAAGTCACTCTGAATGCAAAAACATTTGGAGTTCTAGTTAGCAGCAATATGAATCCAAAAGAACATTACACTGGAAAACCCACAAAAAAAGGACGCAATCTCTAGAAAGGTGTAGAAATTAGCAGGAAAATGAATGAAGTGTATAAATGGAAGACACGAATATATAAAGGGATACAAATAACGTGCTAAATATATCTAACTAAAATAGGGTTCACAGGAATTGGCTCAAGTTGGAACAAAAAAGATTTAGAAAGAATATAGGGAAGCAATGATTTGGTAATAGAGTTGTGGACGAACAGAACAAACTCACAAGTAGAGTCAGTGAAGCGGAAAAGTTTGAGCAGCTTTAAAAACAGGTTAGACAAGTACATGAGTAAGTAAGTGTAGGTGGCTGTGATTTAGACGTGTTTAACATAGGTCATATTATAGTGCTGTGACAATGTTACTTCTTTATTTGTGGTCACTCTAAACACAAGCACATGCACATGTCTACACATCGTCCTGTCATCTACTAATATATAGATGAAATATTACACTCTAGTTGTATACTGTGTACTTGATTATCATTTTTATTCATTTTTTTAACAATCTCCTTCTAATGCAAAGTTTAATTTAAACCCTTCTTTATCATTTATCTATGGTACCCTAAACTTACCTACTACACTCTCTCATATAGTTTTTCCAGCTTTATCATTCACAGGTGCATAAAACATTAATATAATCTAATTTTCGCATCAAAAACCCTTGTTTAATCCTCATTACATTTAAATTTATATTTATATTCCCTCTTTTCCTTTGTTTAATCCACATTACATTTAAATTTATGTTTATATTCCCACTTTTCCTTCCATAACTGATCCTTCGACGTAACTGCTGATCTTTAGAAGGATTTTTAGGGGGGTTATGATTACCTAATTTTCTGGGAATAATTTTCCTTTGCAGGTGCAATAGCTCCATTTTTCGGTCAGGGATTTATTTTTGTGTGCAATCCTGTTTAATTTTAAGGAGTCATATGACAATAACTCCTTGTGAATGTACTACTTCAGTGTATGTGTTTTGCTGTGTGCTTTATTATTTTATATCAGTAAGTTCTTCGACTGATAGCAAGGTTTGGTGCTATTATTTCCCAAAAGTCTGACACTGGTTAAAATTCTGGGGATGACATGCATTTGGAGGGTATCCTTGAAACAAATCCTTCAGTTAGGGACCTGGATAAGGAAGTAGAACTTATATGAATGAAATTAACCCAAGTTGCTGAAGAAAAAGAATGGTTAAGGATTGAACGTACAAAGATCCAGGAACAGAGAGCCTTAGAGAACCTTAGGGCTCAAAGAAAGAGCTAAAGAGAGGCAGCATGCTTCTCACCCAGCCACAGTCACGAGGGTAGATGTTTTTCATTTGGATAAAGCCATCAAATTTGTGTCCAAATTCGTAGAGAAAGACCCAGACCAGCTTTTTCTGTTGTTTGAAATTACGGCCAAATCCCAAGTTTGGCTGGAAAACGAATGGGCGACATTAGCGAGACCCCAATTAGTTGGTAAAGGGTTACAGGCCGTTAGTTCTCTAGGGGGATCGGATTTTTCTGATTATAATAAACTAAATGAAGTAGTTTTACTGGCTTATCAAATGTTGCCAGAAAGGTACTGGCAGAAGTTTAGAGGACTAAAGTTTCAGGCAGGACAGTCTTTGGTGGAATATTGTAAGGAGAAGATGTCGCTTCTAAATACGTGGTGTCGCTTGAAGGGTGTGGTGGGAAACTATGAGGGTGTAATTACCTAAATTTTGTTAGAGGATCTGTTGAGAAATGTTCCTCCTGACCTTAAGGCATATCTTGAGGAGAAGGATCTTGATGATTTTAATAATGCTTTAGAGCTGGGTGACAGATTTTTAGCTAACCAAAAATTTGGTAGTAGTTACCACCCACCACATACTGATAATGGTAAGTTTTCCCCACCCACCATTAGGAATAAGAAATTTCAGAAGTTTAAGCCACCCATTTTCCAACCTAATAACAACCAGAGTTTTAATAAGCCTAATTTTCCGGTACCAACCCAGGAAGGTTTTAAGTCGGCTGTCACAGGGGACAAGTAGAAAGAGTCCAGTTCCCCAAGGTCACGGGCTTCAGCCTATATCAAGTGTGCAGGGGGCTTTTATACCTTATCACTGTACATATTTCAATAAACAGGGCCACCTGCAGCCATATTGTCAAAAGATGCTTAGGGACCAGGCTACAGCAGATTCTTCTCCAGTAAATACACCGGTTGCACATGATGTTGCTTGCATTTGCAGTCTTGCCCCAAGACATCCAAAGAATCTTTATTCAGGAAACGTTTCGCCACACAGTGGCTTCATCAGTCCAATACAAAGAGGAAGGCGTAAGGAGAGGAGGAGTATGAGGTAATCAGTCCCTCAGCCTGGAGTCGATGTGTTCAGTCCATCAATCTTGTAGAATGTACAGCATAGGGCCGTAGACGTGGCTTATATACTGTAGTGAGGTGACTTGAAGCAGACGGAGGCGGGATCATAGTGGTATCATCCACTAGTCGAAGTAGGTCTTTGTCCAAAGGTTGAACAAGCGTTGAAGAATTCTTTGTAAGAATATCCCATGATGCTGCAGTGTCTGACAGTTGTGATGAATGGTTTGAAAAACCGACAAGTTGAAGATTGAGACACTTATGCAGCATATGGGAATCTTTATTCAGGAAACGTTTCGCCACACAGTGGCTTCATCAGTCCAATACAAAGAGGAAGGCGTAAGGAGAGGAGGAATATGAGGTAATCAGTCCCTCAGCCTGGAGTCGATGTGTTCAGTCCATCAATCTTGTAGAATGTACAGCATAGGGCCGTAGACGTGGCTTATATACTGTAGTGAGGTGACTTGAAGCAGACGGAGGCGGGATCATAGTGGTATCATCCACTAGTCTCAATCTTCAACTTGTCGGTTTTTCAAACCATTCATCACAACTGTCAGACACTGCAGCATCATGGGATATTCTTACAAAGAATTCTTCAACGCTTGTTCAACCTTTGGACAAAGACCTACTTCGACTAGTGGATGATACCACTATGATCCCGCCTCCGTCTGCTTCAAGTCACCTCACTACAGTATATAAGCCACGTCTACGGCCCTATGCTGTACATTCTACAAGATTGATGGACTGAACACATCGACTCCAGGCTGAGGGACTGATTACCTCATACTCCTCCTCTCCTTACGCCTTCCTCTTTGTATTGGACTGATGAAGCCACTGTGTGGCGAAACCTTTCCTGAATAAAGATTCCCATATGCTGCATAAGTGTCTCAATCTTCAACTTGTCGGTTTTTCAAACCATTCATCACACACATCCAAAGAAGACCAGCTCTCTTAGACCCTCGGATGAAGGTCTATTCAAGTAAGTCTACTGTGGCCTTAGACCAAAATGAAAGTAGGGTCACAGGTGTTATGTCTTTGAGGGACACTGGTAGCACATACACCTTCCTTCACAGGGGTGTATTGCCAGTGCCGGATGACACGTACATCGGATTGAACATTTTTCTTAAAGGGATTACCGGAGTCCCTGTCAGGACTCCAGTGCACAGGTTATGGGTGTAGTCTGTGTACCAGTCTGGGTACCTACCTGTAGGTATTGCAGAAGATGTACCTTTTGCAGGAGTTGACCTTCTACTAGGCAACAACGTTGTGGGACTCCTCAAAAGTGAGGCCTTGGGAGCCTGGTCATTGAGTTTGACCAGCAGAAGACTCTGAGCAGTGATAAACCGGCTCAACCAGAACTCGGTGGAGAAGTGGTCTTGGTGCTGTGGGAAAAAATCCCCTGACTCTGCAACAGCTGAGTGAGGCCCAGGAAGGTTGTGACCTCCAGAACGCTATTCATGCAGCATATGGGAATCTTTATTCAGGAAACGTTTCGCCACACAGTGGCTTCATCAGTCCAATACAAAGAGGAAGGCGTAAGGAGAGGAGGAGAATGAGGTAATCAGTCCCTCAACCTGGATCGATTTGTTCAGTCCACAATCTTGTAGAATTTGTACAGGCATAGGGCCCTAGACGTGGCTTATATACTGTAATGAGGGACGTGTAGCAAGATGTAGCGGGGTCATAGTTTGTACCATCCAAATAGTCGTTTTAAACCATGATAATCACAACGTCAGACACGGCAGCATCATGGGGTCTTATTACAAAGAATCTTCAACACTTGTTCAAACCTTTGAACGAATGACCTACTTCGACTAGTGGATGGTACCACTATGACCCCGCCTCCATCTGCTTCACGTCACCTCACTACAGTATATAAGCCACGTCTAGGGCCCTATGCTGTACATTCTACAAGATTGATGGACTGAACACATCGACTCCAGGTTGAGGGACTGATTACCTCATTCTCCTCCTCTCCTTACGCCTTCCTCTTTGTATTGGACTGATGAAGCCACTGTGTGGCGAAACGTTTCCTGAATAAAGATTCCCTTATGCTGCATAAGTGTCTCAATCTTCAACTTGTCGGTTTTTCAAACCATTCATCACAAGAACGCTATTCACTTATCAGCTGTTGCGGAGGACGTGGTTCCCAAATTTACCAAATGTTTATTTTGCAGAGTTGATCAAATGAGCAAGACTGTTTTTAAGAGAACCTGTGCCCAAGTGGCCATTGTCTGTATTTTTTACAGATTCTGAAGGAACGGCATTTAAGTGTTAAGAAGGGAGAGCTGAATAACCAGTGTTTATTAGTAAATTCCTTTTCTAACAGGTTAAAAGAGTCTATACCCGTTCTGAATAATTTTGTGTGTGTGGTTTTGAGATTTCTGGTGAAACATTTTTGTCTATTAGGCTTTGCACAAATCACCCAGAAGTCATATTTTATGAAATGTCATGTAGTTTTGAGAGTCCTACTTGAGGTTAAATTTACCAATGTATATCACTGTAGGAGTCAAAGAAAAGCACAGTGGTTTTCCCAGTCTCTCAGGGCAATGCACGTTTGTTTTACCCAGTACCAGAAGGGCTGGGATGAGGATATTCCCCTCCTTTTCATTGCCGTGCAGGGAAGCGCTCTTGAATCATTAAGTCATGGGCAATGTGAGGATGGTGATGTTTCCCCCACGGTGTTTTTCCTCAGAAACTGTTTGGCTAAGATAAGGTCGATGGCACTAGTGCACCAGCCTGCCAATCTGCCCAGGATGACGTGGGCCCGTGAGGTGGTGTTACATATTCTGGAAGCTGGAGAGATGGGATTGGCATTGGAGCCGGGTCCTGGGAAGGCTATGATGGAACTGTGTTGTGGCTTCAAAATGATGGTGGATAAAGTCCCTCAGAAAGATGATGTAAGCAGGAAAATTGTACGAGATTGTGCAAGGCTTGGATCTTCTGAAAGAAGTTGTAGTGGTGGCTCAGCCATGGTGCACCTTAGTGAAAGAGTTTAGGGATGCTGAAAATGGGGGCTATGTTAATTCATATGAGGTAGAGGTCTGTGAATTTGTGCAACGTCAGCAGGCCTGGCATGATGTAAGCTGGCATGAAATAAATTATTTGAAGGAAGTGGAGTGTTTGTTTCTAGAGATTGTGTGTGTACCCAGCGAGAGTCGGTGGACGTTGTCTGTTAGGGGTCTCACACTAGGTGAGACCTTGAACACGTGCACTGACTGCCGCCACGTACATTTAAGAAATAAGGTTGATTTGTCTCCTCTTTATGAACTACATGCAAAATGAGTGAATAAACCGTGGGGGGGGGGGGAGTCATCTGATTTCCATGACAATGTGTGCCAAGGACACACCCATATTTGTAACTTTACTATCGCTGTACCTGAACCTTTTATATGCCATTAACCCCCAAGATCTTTTATGTGTAATCCTGAGTTGCCCCTTCCCCTGGGTTTTGCAAAATGATACAGGGGTTGGCGCAGTCTTGTTGCAGGGTAGAGCAGGGCAAGTAAGGCCACCCAGCTACTTCTCGGCAAAACGTAACATGCACAAAGGAAGTTATGCCACTACAGAAAAGAAGGCTCTTGCTTTTGTGTTGGCAGTGCAACATTTTGAGGTGTATATATCATCATCAGTTCACTCTATAACTGTGTATAGTGACCATAATCCTTTACGTTTCCTTCACTTAATGAGGAACCACAATCACAGACTTATGAGGTGAGCCTTGTTTCTCCAACCTCTTAATCTTGTGATCCATTATGTGATGGTAGCGGAGAATGTGGTTGCTGATGCCTTGTCTCGTGTTTAAAGTACACGGTGTAGTGTATAGATCACTTATCTGTTCTTATTTTGCAGTGATTTGCGGTAGACAAGTAGATGGAACTCTGGACCACCCAAAAGGAGAAGGGCAGGTTGAGCTGGAGCTGGAGGTATCAGGACTCTGTAGTGTGTGTGTGTGTGTTTTGGGGGCAGTCATATTAAGTACCATGCCTAGGTAAGGTATGCTACCTTTTTTTTAAGTGTTGACTGGGACGCCTCATCTCTGTTTTATGTTGGTATAGGGACTGTTGGACCTAAACGTTTTAGTGAATGTGGGACTGGCGGTGATGCCCTCCACTTTTGGGGTCATGTCTCTTGATCCAAGGTGTTTTGGTCCTCCAGGACGTTTTAATTTTTTTTTCTCCTTTTTGGATCACCGCTGGGGTGACTCCAAGGTCCTTGGAATGACACGTAGGTGTCGGCCTGGGAGGTCCATCTTTTGGGGGTCTTCAGTGATGACTCAAGGGTTTCACTGCGAGAGTCCCACCAACAAGATTTATGTGATTATCCACCCACTTTTTTGGGGGGACTAATATTTTTCCCCCTCCTGTGGTCTCCTGATTCTCGCAGAGGTGTGTCATGGGGAACCAGTTTTGCTTACTAAAGATTGCTGTGAGATGGGAGTGATAATGTGATGTTGCTTTCTAAGTAGAATTTAACATGTAAAATCTGTTTTTCATTTTTTTGAACTCCTCCTGGAAAATGTACTGTTTAAATTTTTTTGGGTGGCACATTTAGTTTGGTCTGTCTTGCAATATAGAGAGCTTTGGTGGTACTTCATAAACTAGCACTTCTCAGAGCACTTATGTACAAAGTTAACTTGCTAGTTTATAAGGTTGCTTGATGTGATTTAGGTAAAATGCATCAACGCCAGTGCCTGGCCAGCGCTGTGTTGTGATGGTGCCTTGGCATAGAACTTGATCACTTTTATGTTCGACAAGTTTCACATGTAGTCAATCTAGTACCTCAGTTTGTTAATATTGCCTCAGACCTTAGAGTCGGATTTATAATCTTGCTTTTTCCTTTTGCCTAGCAGTGTCCTTCGGGATCCTGCTATCAGAGTGAGTCCTATGGTCTGGGGTCGAGGGTGTTATGCAGGGTTCTGCATGACATTGTAATATATACAGTAGTGAAGGGTGTCATAATAGTATGAATGTTATGATTGTAAAGCATAATTTTATAATTCATAATGTGCATTTGTGGGCACTGTAGAGTACTTTATAGGGAAATCCTCCCAGGAATTTATTTTCCAACTGTGAGTTGTTTAGCAGATAAGCGTGGCTTGGGTGGTGGCATGGAGGCCTGAGATGTGTCTAACTTTTACCTTTGCCCTTAGACAAGGCTCTAGCCCCCAGGTATCCCACATTTCTGCATAACAGCGGCCAAAGACTGCAAACGTCGCTCAAGGAAAAGGATCTAGGGGTGAGCATAACACAGGGCACATCTCCTGAGGTGCATATCAACTAAATAACTGCTGCAGCATATGGGCACCTAGCAAACTTAAGAATAGATTCTGACATCTCAATAAGGATTCGTTCAGGACCCTGTGTACCGCGTACGTGGGACCTATATTGGGGCGCAACACCAGTTTGGAGCCCACCTTGCAAAGCATGTAAAGAAATTAGAGAAAGTGCAAAGATTTGCAACAGACTAGTCCGGAGCTAAGGGGCACGTCCAATGAGGAGAGGCTAGGGGAAAATCGACCTGGCGACACTGGAGGACAGGAAAGAAAGGGGGATATGATAGCGACATATAAAATACTGAGAGGAACCTACACGGTGGACAGAGACAAGATGTTCCAGAGATGCGATCAGCAACAAGGGGTCACAATTGGAATTAAAGATTTGCATGAATCACAGGGATGTTGGGGAAGTTTTTCTTCAGTCAGAGATATATTAAGAAGTGGAAGAGTCTGGGAAGGGATGTAGTGGAGGCAAGATCCATCCCATAATTTGAGAAGAGGTAATGATAAAGCTCATGGAGCAGGGAGAGAGGCCTCGTGGCTAAAGCTCTCGCTTCACACATGGAGACCCCGGGGTTCGATTCCCGGCGGGGTGGAAACATTTCGACGTATTTCCTTAAACCTGTTGTCTTGTTCACCTAGCAGAAAATAGGTACCTGGGTGTTAGACGACTGCTGGGGGTCGCATCCTGGGGACAAGATTGAGGGCCACAATGGAAATAAGTTAGACAGTCCTCGATGGGACGCACTGATTTTTTTGGGGTTAACTTGGGTGGCTAACCCTCCGGCGTTAAAATCCGACCAATGAAGAAGTGGGCTAGGAGCTGTGATTCGACCTCTGCAACCACAACTAGGTGAGTGCACACACAAACACTCACCCTCGATAAGTCACTACAGCACAAACATGGACATAACACCATCCATATAAATAAACCATAATAATCATTATTAATTTCACAACTTAGTTCGGTGATGTGATTTTTTACCTTTTTTTCCTGGGATCACAGCGTGAATTATTTAATAACATTTGAACAATATCAATATTGTTTTTCCTAACAGCGTAGTATAGTGGTGTCTGGCCAGCATCATCATGACAGTTGACGTCAGCACCAGCATCAAGCAGCATTTTAAAACACAATCATCATAACCCTTCACAACTGCTATGTGAAGAGCTGTTCTACCTGCAACACAACCAACATGTTTATTTGATGATATATAATTCTTAAAATTTATTATTAATAATAATAGTAGTACTAATAGTACAACTACTACCACATTTAATAATAATAATAATAATAATAATAATAATAATAATAATAATAGTAACAGAAGTAGTAGTGTAATAGTAGTAGTGGTAGTAATATAAGTAGAATTAATGGTTGTAGTAGTAGTAGTAGTAGTAATATTAATAGCAGCAGTAGTAGAATTATCATTTGTATTATTAATATTTTTTTTATAAACATCAAGTTAGAGTATGTAGGAAAGAGGGAAATTATTTCCCAGTAAAAGTAGGCCTTAGACAAGGATGTGTGATGTCACCGTTGTTGTTTAATATATTTATAGATGGGGTTGTAAGAGAAGTAAATGCGAGGTTCTTGGCAAGAGGCGTGGAGTTAAAAGATAAAGAATCACACACTAAGTGGGAGTTGTCACAGCTGCTCTTTGCTGATGACACTGTGCTCTTGGGAGATTCTGAAGAGAAGTTGCAGAGATTGGTGGATGAATTTGGTAGGGTGTGCAAAAGAAGAAAATTAAAGGTGAATACAGGGAAAGAGTAAGGTTATGAGGATAACAAAAAGATTAGGTGATGAAAGATTGAATATCAGATTGAGGGAGAGAGTATGGAGGAGGTGAATGTATTCAGATATTTGGGAGTGGACGTGTCAGCGGATGGGTCTATGAAAGATGAGGTGAATCAAGAATTTTATGAGGGAAAAAGAGTGAGTGGTGCACTTAGGAGTCTGGGAGACAAAGAACTTGTCCTTGGAGCCAAAGAGGGGAATGTATGAGAGTATAGTTTTACCCAAAGCTCTTTATATGGGTGTGAAGCTTTGGGTGATGAATGTTGCAGCGAGGAGAAGGCTGGAGGCAGTGGAGATGTCATGTCTGAGGGCAATGTGTGGTGTGAATATAATGCAGAGAATTCGTAGTTTGGAAGTTAGGAGGAGGTGCGGGATTACCAAAACTGTTGTCCAGAGGGCTGAGGAAGGGTTGTTGAGGTGGTTCGGACATGTGGAGAGAATGGAGCGAAACAGAATGACTTCAAGAGTGTATCAGTCTGTAGTGGAAGGAAGGCGGGGTAGGGTCGGCCTAAGAAAGGTTGGAGGGAGGGGGTTAAGGAGGTTTTGTGTGCGAGGGGCTTGGACTTCCAGCAGGTATGGCATGAGCGTGTTTGATAGGAGTGAATGGAGACAAATGGTTTTTAATACTTGACGTGCTGTTGGAGTGTGAGCAAAGTAACATTTATGAAGGGGTTCAGGGAAACCGGCAGGCCGGACTTGAGTCCTGGAGATGGGAAGTACAGTGCCTGCACTCTGAAGGAGGGGTGTTAATGTTGCAGTTTAAAAACTGTAGTGTAAAGCACCCTTCTGGCAAGACAGTGATGGAGTGAATGATGGTGAAAGTTTTTCTTTTTCGGGCCACCCTGCCTTGGTGGGAATCGGCCAGTGTGATAAAAAAAAAAAAAAAAAAAAAAAAACATCGGTCGTTTCCCACCCAGGGAAGGTGACCCGAAAAAGAATAATAATATATTTATGTAAATACATAATAATAATAATATTATTATTATTATTATAATAATCAATATTAATATAATTGATGTTAGTATTACAATTAGAATGAGACAATAAGTTGGTGGATGGTTTTTAAAGGTATTATCACGATGGATAAATAGGTTGTTCAGACATTTAGAGAAAATGAAACGAAATATAATGAATTGGAGATCGTATAAGTTTATTTTTCTTTATATGTTATTTAAAACTATGTACAAAATGCAGATAAAGGTATTAACGTATAACAATATGGTACAATGATACTGGATATGAACAAAGAATCTTCACTGGTACAACTCCAGTCCATTAATTACAGACACCTTACATAATGGCACTAATACTGACCTAACAACACAACGTACATCCAACCTCTAAAAAACCTGTGTCACACATGACAGGTTTACGTAATACTGTTGCTAACATCAGACGCTTCTAACACTCTCCCTCCACACACACAAACTGATAGTATGCTCACTGTCACATGCCTAAACGCAAAATTGAAAGCATTAAACACTAAACCATAAACGGATCACTACATAAAAAACTTACAAGGTACATTCAGAGTTACATGTTATAAGGAAGAACTTAACACTGGTACTACTACAGTCCAGTGAGTAAATAAACAGTACAGAATTTCGCTAAGACAAACCTAACACAACCTACACCTGACCTCGAAACAAAGTTCTACAGAATCAAAAACTTATTCTGACACATACATCCCTCACTTCTACTTACACCCCCCAACCTCAACCAGTTAAACCCATGTCCACTCTCACGTGGTTAATCAACATCAACTTACACCCCCAACCCCAACCAGTTTAACCCATGTCCACTCTCACGTGGTTAATCAACATCAACTTACACCCCAACACCAACCAGTTAAAACCCATGTCCACTCTCACGTGGTTAATCAACATCAACTTACACCCCCAACCCCAACCAGTTAAACCCATGTCCACTCTCACGTGGTTAATCAACATCAACTTACACCCCCAACCCCAACCAGTTAAACCCATGTCCACTCTCACGTGGTTAATCAACATCAGCTACTCAAAGAAGTAAAACTACATCCACCCTAAACCTGCAAATAAACCCAGCAAACCAGTGCCTCGGTGCAACACACATAGCCTAGTAACATTAATAGTCATACACCCGAGGCTTTGTCAGGAATATCCCAACCTGGAGTCTACCTGGAGGGTATTCCAGGGATCAACGTCCCCGCGGCCCGGTCCACTACCAGGCCTCCCAATGGATCAGGGCCTGATGAACCAGATTTACTTCTGGCCGCATGCAGCCCAAATATAAACCACTGCCTGGTGATCCGGCACCGACTTTAAGTATCTGCCCAGCTCCCTCTTAAAGGCAGCCAAGGGTCTATTGGTGATTACCCTTATGGTTGGTGGGAGGCTGTTGAACAATCTTAGTCCTCTGACACATTTCAAAGTGTATCTCTCTCGCCTGCCTTCCAGCGAGTACAGGTTAAGTGCTTCCAAGTGTTCCCAGTAATTAAGGTGTTTTACGTAACTTATATGTGCAGTAAAGATTCTCTGTATACTCTCTAGATCAGCAGTTTCACCTGCTTTGAACGGAGATGTTAATATAAAGCAGCATTCCAGCCTGGAGAGAACATTTCAATTTACCACAAGCCCCAATTTCGTGGGCCGCTTGACACTGTGCTGTTTGTTCCTCACGGCCCCAGAACCACTTGCGATTTCTACCCATGACTTTGTTCCAGGGACGTTGTGCCCGCGTTATTACATCATCTGAATCAGGTGCTGTTGCTGCGCGTTTCCGGGAGCGAGTGTCCCCCACCACACACTTCAATGGATGCATCCCGATGCACATCCATATCTGTCACTAAAACACGGAGCCTCACCTCAGTTTATTACTCAGCACAGGAGTAGGGGACAGTACCTCTGCTCTCACTTAAGCTCCTTCACATGAAGGGGTCTTAGGTACCTCCTCAAGTATGGGTGACACCCCTTCCGATTGGGGGAGGAATATATCCCTTAACGCTTTTCGCAACTCTTCCCCAACGCTGTGTCCTCCGACTCAGGGAGAGCACGAACCCAATCATTCAACACTGTCTTCTCCTGGTCGTCACTGGTGCGATGCACCCAATGGCCTTGATGCTCGCTCCTTCTCCGAAATGTCCATTCTGTGCACACTGTTGGTTCTTCCAACAAGGACACTTAACAGCCTTGTGATCATACCCCTCGCAAATCCGACTCGTGCACCGTTGCCCAGCATAGGACACCATCACCTGGGATCAAAATTCCGGTAGGATTACATATGACGGAACGCCGTATGTTAACAACATCTTCAAAGAATTCCTTCCTTCCGGTAACTTCGTGTAAACACCAGTCGCCACGTACCTCGTTGGGTGACATATATGGTTCCTAATTTGGGGAACACCTGACGTAAGTCTGCCTCATCAACCTCAAAGGGCACATTGCGTAGTTTGACCCATGTGTATTGCTTCGACACGTCATTTAGGTGCACTCTCACGTCGTCATTAACCTCCATCAGTATATCTTGGGATGACAGGAACTTCACAAACTGGCCGGTGGCCCAATTGAGTGCTACACCACAGAGCGCCTTGTTGTCTATCCCCTATGTGGTCTTGATGACGGCTAGTAACAACACATTGGGTGTTATGGCCCCCTTCAGTAGCTCTATGCTCATTGTATTAACACGCTTCCTCAGACTCACTATCATGATGCACACTGACCAATCACACAAGTGAAAGTGTTGAGGAGCTCCAGGGACAAGTCCGCCTCTGCTGTTGTCAAGGCGACCAAATGTATTTTTTTTTATATATTTTATTTAAAACAATGCAATACAAGGTGGTATAAATATATTAAAAAAGTACACAGAAACAGATTAATACACAAGAATCCAAAATGACCCTAAACACGTAATATCCACACCATACATTACAGTGGTATTACACTCTCACACACACCATACATTACAGTGGTATTACACTCTCACACACACCTAACATACAGTGGTATTACACTCTCACACACACCATACATTACAGTGGTATTACACTCTCACACACACACCATACATTACAGTGGTATTACACTCTCACACACACCATACATTACAGTGGTATTACACTCTCACACACACGATACATTACAGTGGTATTACACTCTCACACACACCATACATTACAGTGGTATTACACTCTCACACACCATACATTACAGTGGTATTACACTCTCACACACAACCATACATTACAGTGGTATTACACTCTCACACACCATACATTACAGTGGTATTACACTCTCACACACACCATACATTACAGTAGTATTACTCTCACACACACCATACATTACAGTGGTATTACACTCTCACACACACCATACATTACAGTGGTATTACACTCTCACACACACCATACATTACAATGGTATTACACTCTCACACACACCATACATTACAGTGGTATTACACTCTCACACACACCATACATTACAATGGTATTACACTCTCACACGCAACATTCGAGATCCATTATCAAAGAAAAGTATTATTACCGATAGTGACTTAAAATTTTGTCACTTCCCCCCCCCCACACGCACACCAAAAGAAACATCATGAATTATCATTAAGCAAGAAATATATTTAATAAGTCTTACAATCACTGGTGATACAGCAACACCAAATCATAAAACCAAAACGAATAATGTATTATTGACATATTAGTAGACATGACATACCTAAACACAGTGACACCTCAACCAGGTCGAATAAATACATGCAAAAATTAATATCACATAGAACATTAGGAACAATGAAGTTCAACAGAGCTCAAAGGCTACCTATGTACATGTTTATTTACCAATTAAACCCTAACATTACCACATAATATAAAAACATTGCTACAATACAAGCGATGATAAAATGTCACAATACCTTAAATAATACTAACACAATGTGAATATTACATTTCAAAACACATGTATACAACTACCAATAAAGTTGGTATTACCGTTAATGACTTAAACTCATTACACATTAATTACCCCCTCACCCGAAATAATATGACCGTTATCACGAACTTGTTGACTTAACATCCTAACTTGACATATATGAATAAACTTAAGTGGTAATTATATAAGTATTGGTGAAACAGTGACACCAAAGACACAGTACATTTAATAACAAATATTAACATAAGGGAAACATGACAAAGTCTTACACATTGACGCTTCATCCAGGTTAAGATACACTTCTAGTGCTTAACAAGTCCAGGAACATTGCCACAATGAAGTTCAACCAATCCTTAATCACAACAGCGTATCTAAGGCGCACGCAGGCGCAGACAGCCACAACTGTGTAAGTACCGTTACACATCCCATACGCACTGGTTCATACACATTCGCATGTTACATTATTCCAACTCTCTCTCTCCACACTAAAGTCGCGCACAGTTTTTGCAACTGTCAGCCACAAGGAGGCGACCCCGTTTCTACCCTGACATTCCATCCTACAGTAGCATTTACCATCCCTACCCTGCCCCTCCCACCTGATTCACAAATCTAATAAAACCTCTAACGTAAATTCTCTATATCCCTCTGAGAAAGCCTGCTCCCACCTTCTCCCATAAATTTCGCTGTTATGGCACAACGTTTTATAAAACGTAATCGCTAAAACCCGCCTCTTCACCTCACTGACCCCTTTCCCCCTCATTCCTCACGTTATGTATATATAATCTACCATAATGTACGCCACAGCCCTAATGATACTCTCATCCATACCCCCACGTCAAGACTTAAAGCTCTCAGAACAGAAATCCCTTTACCCCCAATCTTATGAAGCACCCTACTCAACCAACTCCTGATGCTACCCATCCCTCACAAAAATATACAACATGAAAACGCGACTCCTCACCTTCATATATTCCACCCCCCCCCCCTCAAACACACGTCTATCCCTCAGAACCGTACCTGACGGCAAAATCCCGTGAGAAAAACGATACATTACGTCACGTGCTCGTGGTTGTAAACCTCATCCTACTTAACCTATTCCATATACTTCCCCATGTATACATGGGGAAAATTCCCTCTACAGGCGCCACAACCCTCCCTACCAACAATTGACACATTGCACCTATTTTGACCTTTCCCGGATCTGGAGCCCACGCTATAGCCCTCAAAACAGTTTCACACTCCCGCAACTCCACTCATGAATACATTTCTCCAGTTGAGTCGGCGCGCGTCAGGTGTTTAACCGTTGTGGGATCTGATAGTGAGGTGTTAGCCAAACCCCTTATATAGCTTCCTTGGATGCTTTACTTTCATAGTTCCTTGATAATGTGAGTAGTCACGAAAGCGCTTGGAATTTCTCTATTTTTTCAGAGTGGAGGCAAAGAGGGGAATGTATGAGAGCATAGTTTTACCAACGCTCTTATATGGGTGTGAAGCATGGGTGATGAATGTTGCAGCGAGAAGAAGGCTGGAGGCAGTGGAGATGTCATGTCTGAGAGCAATGTGTGGTGTGAATATAATGCAGAGAATTCGTAGTTTGGAAGTTAGGAGGAGGTGCGGGATTACCAAAACTGTTGTCCAGAGGGCTGAGGAAGGGTTGTTGAGGTGGTTCGGACATGTAGAGAGAATGGAGCGAAACAGAATAACTTCAAGAGTGTATCAGTCTGTAGTGGAAGGAAGGCGGGGTAGGGGTCGGCCTAGAAAGGTTGGAGGGAGGGGGTAAAGGAGGTTTTGTGTGCGAGGGGCTTGGACTTCAGCAGGCATGCGTGAGGGTGTTTGATAGGAGTGAATGGAGACAAATGGTTTTTAACACTTGACGTGCTGTTGGAGTGTGAGCAAAGTAACATTCATGAAGGGGTTCAGGGAAACCGGCAGGCCGGACTTGAGTCCTGGAGATGGGAAGTACAGTGCCTGCACTCTGAAGGAGGGGTGTTAATGTTGCAGTTTAAAAACTATAGTGTAAAACACCCTTCTGCAAGATAGTGATGGAGTGAATGATGGTGAAAGTTTTTCTTTTTCGGGCCACCCTGCCTTGTGTGGAATCGGCCAGTGTGATAATAAAAAATAATAAATATACATACATATATATATATATAATATATATATATATATATATATATATATATATATATATATATATATATATATATATATATATATATATATATATATATTAACAAGTCGGCCGACTCCCCACCGATGCAATAAAATCACAGTAAACAGGTTATATCACAATGCAGTATGACAGTATGCAATATGACAGGCCTTGAGCGTGCGTATTGCATAGGCAAAAGCAATGGCAGCAGGGTACTACTATCCCATGGTTGGAGGTTCATGAGTCGGTGGGTGGTTACAGGGAGGGGCAGGTAATACGAGTCACTAATGGAACGTGTACGTATGCAGACAAATGGTATGAGAAGTATTGGAAATATGATGGGGTAGTGGTTGAGGTTTTAGGGCAGGTGTGTGAGAGTGTGTTATGCAATTTGGGGAGCAGTGATAGGGAGGCATTGGGTGGGGTAATAACAGAGGAGGAAATATGGAGGGCTTTAAGTGAAATGCATAAGGGCAAAGCTCCAGGAATCGATGGTCTCCCAGAAGAATTTTATCAACAGCATTGGGAGCTGATGAGGAGCTTTTTGGTAATGTTATTGAATTTGATGAAGGAGAGGTGTGTGTTGGGCGAGAAGCAGGCAACGGCAGTGGTGGCGTTGGTACTGAAGAGCACCATACCCTTAGGGACTACCAGGCTGTCTCGTCGTTATACATGGATTAAAAGTTGTTTGCCAAGATTTTGGGGAATAGGTTTAGGTACTTAGTAGGGCGGGTAGTATCGAAAACTCAGTTTGGGTTGCCAGGGAGGTCTATGGTGGAGGGGCATGGGTTACTAAGGGGGTTTTGTGGAATCAAAGGGGGAAGGGGGGCGGCGGCGTTGTTGGCATTAGATTGGCAGGGCGCATATGATAAAGTAGAAAGAGGAGCATTGAGGGCTATCCTCAGGAGACAGGGTTTTGGGGATGAAATAGTGGGTTGGATTGATGCGTTGTATCGAGGTGCAATGGCGAGGGTCCAGATTAATGGAAGCTTGGGGGAGAAGATTGTAATGGGAAGGGGACTTAGGCAGGGGTGTCCTATGTCACAACTATTGTTTGTATGTGTACAGGGCCCCTTTTATAGATTGATGGAGCAACGCATGTGCACTGAAGGGGAGGAGGGATTGGGATCGGGAGGGTTTGGCCAGTTTTTATTGTTTATGTTGATGATACAACTGTTCTGGTATGGGAGGGGATGTCGATGGAGGCTTTAGATGAGGTTGTACACTTGCTTGGAGGTGCAACTGGTATGAGAGTGAATACAGAAAAGTCCATGGCCATGGGGTTCGGGGATTGGGCGGGGAGGGCCGCGTGGGTTGTACCATCGTGCGGCAGCAGGTGGATGTGTTGAAAATTTGTGGTATCATCTATGCAGATGACCTATCTGATGCACGTTTGGAAAACTCGAATCAGTTGATGGATCGGATTCAGGGTTGCCTGGGAGCATAGAGGTCATATCACCAGACCCTTGTGCAACGAGCTATTGTCATTAATGTTTTATTGTATAGTAAGGTGTGGTACGTGGCAGCCATGTTCCCATTTACTGGGACGGCAATGTCGGGCATACTTAGGAGGATTTTCAATTTCTTGTGGGGATCGGGTTGTGATTGGCTTAAAAGGGAAGTAGTAATGTTACCTGTGAGTCAGGGGGGTTTGGGTTTGCTGGACTTGAAATGGAGGGTTAAATGTGTCTTCATTAAGAGGGAGATGATGAGGGAAGGTGTGGGTGGGGAAGAGTTGGTCAGGATACATGATAATGGTCAAGATACATGATAATGGGGTGGAGTTGCGAAAGTGTAAAACTGTTTCGTGGGCTCTGGTGTTGGCTCAGTATCTGGGAAAGGTCAAAATAGGTGAGCTGTGTAGGATGTTAGTGGGGAGGGTTGTGGTGCCAGTGGAGGGGATTTTCCCCATGTATGCCTGGGGAAGTATATGGGGTAGGTTAAGTAAGCTGAGGTTACAACCTCGTGTGAGTGAAGTGATGTATCATTTTCTGCACGACATTTTACCCTCGGGTGTGGTTCTACGGTACAGATGGGTGGTTGACAGGGTTGAATATGTGGAGGTGAGGAAGTGCATTTCATGTAGTATATTTTTGTGAAGGGATGGAGAGCATCAGTGGTTGGCTGAGTAGGGTGCTCCATAGGGTCAAGGGTAAAGGGATTTCTGTTTTGAGAGTGTTAAGTCTTGACATAAGGGAATTGGATGCGAGTATCATTAGGGCTGTTGGGTACATTGTAGTAGATTATAAATATATATATATATATATATATATATATATATATATATATATATATATATATATATATATAATATTAATATATATATAATATATTATATATATATATAAATATTATATATATATATATATATTATATATATATATATATATATATATATATATATATCGTGAGGAATGCGGGGGGAAAAGGGTTAGTGAGATGAAGAGGTGGGTTTTAGTGGTTACGTTTCATAAAACGTTGTGTCGTAATAGGGAAATTTATGGGCGGAGGTGGGAGAGGGCTTTTTCAGAGGGATATAGGGAACTTACATTAAGGGTTTTATTAGATTTGTAAATCAGGAGGGAGGGGCAGGGAAGGAATGGTAAATGCTACTATGGGAAGGGATGTCAGGGGTAGAAATGGGGTTGCCTCCTAAGGGTTGGTCAGTTGTAAAGAATGTGTGTGAATTTTGTGTGGTGAGTGAATTGGAATAATGTATCAATCGAATGTGTATGCACCTGTGGCATATGAGATGCATAAGTGCATATACAAAGTTGTGGCTGTCTGTGCCTGCGTGTGCCTTAGATATGTCGATGGTGATGAGTAGGATGTTGTAGTGAATGTGAATTATAAGGTATTGCGAACCCTGAATGGGTCACAATGTATATAATGTATATTACCTGTTAATATAATTTTATATTGCTGATATGTGCGATATTAGCTAAATCGTAAATATATTGCTTTATATTATTATTTGACTTAGTTATTTTTTTTTATATTTTATTTAAAATTCAGTATACATTACACATGGAAGCAAACATATGTCACTAAACCAATCAACATGTAACAACAAAATTAATACAACATACATATACACAATCCAAAAAGAAAAAGAAACTTCACACAGGTGTACCAACAACATATCCAGATAATCTACTTCAGCACACTTATACATCTTATACCAAGTTTTATATACAAAATTCTTAAAGGTAAAAACCTCACCACATACCATTAAAACCAATACATCCACCCCCCACCAAAGGTACATTTATAAAGTCGTACATATGTGCTTTGGAAGTAAAAAGGTACCCACCCTCTCATCAAATACCAACAAAACAATAACATACTATAAGAGCGCAGGATACTACTTGCTCTAAGTAACAATTATGAAAACTTTGCCTAGCATACAAGGATAATATACTCTATATCTCAACACGGGTGCAATCCACCCAAGACTTCTTCATACACTATATACACTATAGCAGTATTAATACATAATATACATCGCTACTTGAACTCATATGCACACCTGATCCAACAAAGTCATCTAAAATTGTGTATTTACACAAAATCAATACACATTTTTACATTACCCACATATACTCTTACATGTGACTTGAAACATTAAAATAGCAAAGGGAAACCAACAGCGTGTACTTAAAATATATAACACTACCCTACACATACAGTGTCACACGACATGTACTATATAATCTTAACCAGGCCGCTGAAACATTATATGTTAGGCCTTATGTGCCAAAATACAATCTCGCATAATATTAAACTGTACCATGTTACTCATTACAGCTAGTTAAACTTCGAACCTTCAGATATACAGAAATTGTGTAGTACATAATGCTTCCTACAAGAAGGGAAACCCCGGACTTTGTATCACAGCATATTCTAAAGTCATATGGCAGACCTTAGTAACACCACGTAGTATGTGCTTTCTATAACATCTTTGAAGACACTCACACAATAACGAACAGTCATTCTCACACACACAAAAGCTTTAAGATTCTACCCTTTCATTCACCTTATATACACACAGTGATGTAGTGCTCCAATACATTATGTACATGTACTATCCAAAATATTCACAACATAAAGGGAACATATGTGCAATACCACCACACACACCACACTCACTACACAGGAAAAGCATAAATGTATCAATACAAATCCCATCACTCACTTTAAAAGCCATCCACACATCCCCACTCAAGAAACTAGCCCGTCGTTACCCCTTACTTTACACTTAAATCCCGTAAATCCTTCAACTTAAAGCTCCGGTATCCCTCAGTAAACACTGTCTCCCACCTTCCCCCATTAAGATCCCTATTTCGACACTTAGTTCTATAAATGGTGGCCGCTAACACCTTTATTCTTTCATCCACACCCAACCTCCCTCACACCCACCTCCCTCACACCCACCTCCCTCACACCCACCTCCCTCACACCCACCTCCCTCATAGCCCAAGACATATCAATAAAATCAGTGACCACATACGCAACCGCATTCACCACCATCTGACTCATCCCACCTATATCTAAACTTAACACCCTTAACACCTGTAACCCTTCCCCACCCACTAACCTAACTACCCTACCTAACCATACCCTCACAGCTTCTAACAATTACAAAAATACACCACATGAAAAATAGTCTCGGAACATCCACACCCTTTGCACTCCCCACCCTCCCTTAGTCCCCTACTAAATAACACAACACCAGACGGCAAGATTCCATGTTGAAACCTAAACATTACCTCCCTTACACCTGGTTTAACACGCAATTGCCTTAAACATTTCCATATAATTCCCCCACGCATACATGGGGTATGCCCCCTCAACTGCCGCCACCACAGACCCACCCCCCACCCTCTCAAGAATCCTCAATTTGAGGCGCTTCGGATCCCTCACCGTCATTAAAACCCGCAACATGGCCTCGCCAATCATTAAACCCTTACCCCCCCACCATCGTTGCATATCCATACGCAGTCTTTCCAGCCCCCTCCCTCCCCCCACCCCCCCTCAAATGCCGCGTTTTAGATACAACGCTCATCATGCGCTTTTCTAAAGGTAATAAGCCCAGCCCCCCTGGCTAACGGGAAGCATCACCAAACCCCCCTACTTTAGCTAGTCACACCCGATCCCCATATAATCGGAAAATCCCATGTTGCAACCGTTGCAAACCCCTGCCGCCTCAGTGGGTATATTGCCAACCACATGACATATCTTGCTATACAACAGGACGTTCGTCACAATGGCCCTCTGATTCAAAATTAGCTGCGCCGTCCTCAAACCACCCAATCTTTTCAATACCCCACCACGGTTGCACATCGAATTTACCTCTTGTGCAACCCTATCATTCTTAACGTACACTATCCCAAAAATCAATGTGATCCCCCACACTCCACCCGCGCCCTGCAGTCCCCCCTTTTTTTTCTTTTTCCTGGTCCTAACTTAGACTTTTCCACATTTTTTTCCCATCCCAGTACCACGCCAAACAATCTACCACCTTCCTCCCTTTTGGTTTAACCTTCTCATCCCTCCCCAATACTTTTTGTGTCATCCAAAAACCCACAAACCCGGCCCCGACCCTCCGTTCTTTAAAACAACCCCTCCACTTGCGTACCCCCACCAACTGCCCTATAAAAGGGATCCTGGAGGAACCAAACAATATATGCGAAGAGGGACCCCTTTGCGCAAACCCCCTTCCCTTCTAAAATTTAACACCTACCTTTCCCATTAACCGATTTTATGTGCCCCTGATAAATGTTTTTCGCCCAAGATAAATTTTCCCCCCCAAATCCCTGCCAACGCATAAAACCTCCAAAAAAGCCTCTCTCTCTCACTAGAAAGCAGCTCTCCAACCAATGCAAAACACCCCACACCCCCCAATCTCCCCCCCCGCTCTTAAAATTTCTAATAACCAAATGCCCTTTTCTTTGTCCTACCCGGTCCCCATATTGTCCTCTTCAATTACGTTACCTATCCCCTTTTTATTCATTCCCTAAAAATCCGTGCAAATAACTTCTAAAACCAATAAGCGATTTTGCCGGTAACCCCTACCGTATCCTTCCCCTTTTTAAATAATCCCAACAGCAGTCCCTTGCTGCTCACCCATTTCCCCCCACCTTCATTACATTGAAAAACCTAACTAAAAATCCTCTCAATTTCCCAATTCCTAACGTAAAAATCATTAGGGAACCCATCTACACCGGCGCCTTACCCAAACTTCACCGGACAAAGCGTGCGAAATTTTCACTTCCGTGATCGACCTTTGAGTTACCCTTCTATACATCAATTCACATTTCACAAAACTTCCATTTCCTTTAAAGCCTCATCTCGAAAACCCCCTTTTTGTGCTATGGGCTAAAAAATGCATCAAGATATCCCCTATACCCCTTGTCTCAAAAATACCTGCCCCTCCCCTTAAACCTTTCCCTCCCCCCAAAGAAAGTTAATCCCCCTATCTCGTCGCCACTCTTCTCTGACGCTGTCTCTTCCGCCCACCCCAAAACTCCGCGCCATCAAATCTTTCATTTTGCAAATCCCAATACGCCCCTTTTAACCCCTCAATATCGCCCCACCAGGGATTTAGCACTCCCACGTTTCGTAGCAAGCTCTCAACCCCCCCAAAGGGTGGTTATTCCCCCCCAAAAAATTTTTCGAAAAAAAATTTTCCTTTTAAAAAAAACAGTTTTTCGCCACAGAGTCCCCCAACAAACCCAGATCACTATTCCCAGGTCCCCTCGCCCCCCAACCCCTCCCCCAATTGAACAAAAAAATGTCGAGACTCTTTTTCCCCTGCAACAACTTTACTTTCAACTTCCAAAACCCCCTTAACCTTTTTGGGCAACCCCCCCCCAACCCTAAATCCCCCCAAAACCCCCCCTGTGATCAGAAAATACTACGCCCATTACCCCACCAATGAAATTACGACTGTCCGGCTTGTACAACCCGTTTCGAGCCTACCGCTTACCCACCTTGAAAATGTGTTATCCACCACCTCACCTCCCCCAACATCAATAAATACTACCCCCGAAAAAACAATTCCCCCAAAATTTCTCAAAAAATCCCTGCCCCCCTGGGTTTTCAACACCCTTTCCCTCCTTATCAAAACATTTTTCCAAATCCCCTCTTATCAAGCAACTCCCGACAATCCACGCAAATAATATACCAAACGTCCCCACGAATTTTTTCCTTTCCCCTTAAAATCTCCCTCTGCCGGGCCAAAACACACACACCAACGTCATCGTACCTTCCCCCAAACCCATCCACACAAAAACCCTCCCCTCTCCCCCCTCATAGGGCCGGGAAAAACCCAACGGGCTATTTTCTTTCCCCAAAAATGGCCAAAACCTTTCTTCAATCTGACCCCTTTGACAACATACCCCTTAAATCCATCCACCTTAAAACTCAAAACCCCTGGTCAAAATTTTGTGCTCCTGCAAAAACACAACGTAAACAATCTTATCCCCCAAATATTCCCTAAAAAAACCACACTTTCTCTGAGCCCCCAAAAGCATTATTTTTCAATGTCCGGGCCCCTAAAACCGAAAAAGGGGGTTTCCCCCTTTTAAACACAACCGACTTATCACCTGATCGTTTAAATTGCCCCCTTTTTCCCTCCCCCCCCCTTTTCGGGCCCAAAACCTTTTCCCAAAACCCCCCCCTAAAGGGGCCCATAAAACCTCCCCGCTTTGGCACCGCCCATTTTTTTTTCCCCGGGCCGTTGTGGGGCCCCGTAAGCACGCCCTTGGGAATCAAAAAGGGCACTGCGGGCCCACTTACCGTTGAAACCCCTCGCCCTGCATCAAGTAAACCAGCGCAGTCCCATGATGAACCCCCCCTTTCCACAGTTCAAACAACGGGGTATCCTTATCCACACTTCAGGCCGAGCGGGCATCACCCGGCCCCCCCAAAACCCTGCAGACCCATACCCAGGTCTGTACCAAAAACCTGACAAGGACGCTCATTCCCAAAATGTTCCTAAACTTCGAAAATTTAACACTTTTTCCGCATCGCTACCATTCCTTCCGCAATGCCCTCATCCAGCACTTGTACAACTTCAAAGAAGTGATTCGCCCCCCCACGTAGCCCCTCCCATCCCCCCTTTTTTTTGGGCCCCCCAAAAACCTCCTCACCCCCATGCAAACTCTGCGAGGCAAGTCAATTTACGGCTGATCTTGATCCTCTCCCCTTTTCCTCCACATCCTTCCCGTTTGCTTGGTCCTTATCCCCAAGTCTTCCCTTTCACTTTCCCCCAAAAGCCAGGTGTCATAACCCGAAACAAATGGAAATGCGCCCGCTGCCCAGCGAAAGGGTCAAAAAAAACCTGAGTCCTGAAATCTTCCTCACCACGTAACGTTTGAATGGGATGTCGGGGCGCCCATCTTGAAAAGAAAAATGTCCCCTTTCAGGTATCCCCATATAGGGGCCACTGCCCACCTTCCTGCAGGGACCGTAAAAATTTGTGCCAAATTTACAAAATTAACCGATGTCAGATCTTTCCCCCTCGAATGGGCACTTTTCCTGATCTTAACCCATGTGTAATACCCTGGTTTACATCTGCCTCCTCACCGTCACAGTATATTAACTGGAAAGGCCCATTTCCCCTGAAAATTTTTCCCCACTGCCTCTACACATTCGCCGAACAAAATTTTAAAAAATCCTCTGGGAACATTTCAGTGCAAGTCCACAAATCCCCCTCTTTTGGCAAATTCCGTGGGTTTCCTCTGATGATTGAAAGGCAGAAGAAAACCCCCATTGAGGGCCCCTTTTAAAAGCCCACTGGTTAATTCAATGCAACATTTTATTTTTCCTGCCCCCGGCTAGCCTCGCCATGTAGGGGGAAAAAATACGGGCCACAGACAACTCCAGGGGGCAGCACAGCGCCCGCCCCTCCCCCTTTAAATTTTTTGAGAGAGAATGAGTGCTTTTAATGTAATATATTTGGGGGAAAGGGTGGGGGCAAGGGGTTGGTTGAGTAGGTTCCATGGGGTCAAGAAAAAAGGGATTTCTGTTTTGGAGTTTAAAGCTTGACAGGGGGGATTGGATGCGAGTATATTAGAGCAGTTTGGTACTTTTTGTAGAGATTATATATTTATATATATATTATATATATTATATATATATATATATTTTTAATAATATTTTTTATATTATATATTATTATTTTATTTATATATATTTTATTTTTTTATATATATATATATATATATATTTTAAATTGTGGTCAAACAAAATAATTGAAACACCTAGCATCTTCTCATATAATTTTGTAACGTGTATAAAATTTCATGAATTTTGCTATTTTTATGTTTTTATGATTTATTATTAGTCTTCTTATCTTTTTGTGAAATGTTATTTTTTAAGATTTATGAGGGAAAAATTAATAAAATCCCTAAATGATAGATTCTGTCAGACTTTGAAGGGTTCGAATTGTTGGGTGCTGTTTTGGTTTGGTTTTGTAGCGAAAACGTAAAACAGCTGGACTTTTTGGTTTTTTAAAAAAAAGTAATTGTCTCGAAGTGATGACATTTTGAAAAGATGGGAAATCCTCTTAAATCAATGAAAACTCTGGAAGGAAGCGAAACCTGTCAGATGGATTCGTCGAAATTTCTTTCACGGTGTTAAAAAAAGGTTTCATAAGACTACAGCATCCAAAAACTCAGCAGACCCTTAATGAACACCTCCAAAACCCAGTTTCCAAAAAAAACTGTAAATGGGAACTTCATAAAGCTGGATTTTATGCAGAACTGCAATTAGGAAACCCTTCTTTCAAAAACCAAACGTGAAAGCATGTGGGTTTGGTTTTAAAATCATGAATAGTGTCCTTAGACACGGGGAAGAATTTTATTTTTTTCTTTATTTCACCTTTTTTCCCAAACCCTTTCAGCCGAGTATCGTGTGGAGACAGCCAAAAGAAGCATTGATCCCAATCTTCTTCCAATTGTTAAAACACGAAGGGGGTTCTGTGATGATTTGGGGAGCTATATTTGGAAAATCTGTGGTTGCCCTTCATGGCAGAATTAAAAGTTAAGATTATTTAAACATTTTGCAGTTTCAACTTCATCCTATGTTTGTTTCAACACCATCATAATAAGGAACTGGAGACTTTTATATTTGAAGAATGGACAAAAAACCCCTAGAATCTATTCAAACATTGTTTGATCAATTTTCCTGTGAATTCAGCAGAAATCATCCAAAAATGGTCGTACACTATATTACGATAAATTTGTTTAAAATTTCAAGGTTTTTCCCATTATTTGGCCAACCCTTGTTTTGAATTGAATCTCGAATAAGGGGATATGACTTTGGGTGATCAGAAAAAGTCGACTGGATCCCAGAGTGAGCATAGTTTCAAAATATCACCAGAGTCCCCATCAACGAAAATCCTCTGTAAACAAATTTTTTTTTTTCATAAATTAGGAGTGCTTCGGACCTCCATCATTCAAACCCTCTATATAATATTGTCATGCCCATTAGGGAAATATGCAACATTTAGAGTTTAACAACATTGATATATCGCAAGAATAATCCCCAGTTAGGGGTTCAAGCATTTGACAAAAAAAACAAGTGGAGACGTTGTATAACTATACAAAATAATTTTAGGAACTTAGATGATAGACAGGTTTGACTTTTTTGAAAGATTAGAGAAGGAAATATACGAAGAGATATGAAGAATTCAAGATATTTTTTAATACTCAGGAAGGTCGGAAGTGGATGGACTGATAGAATTGTTAGATAAATTGGAAGTGGAAAACAAAAAAAAAATTATGGCAGCAGCTGAGACTCAACCCTTTGTAACCATTAATGTTTATTACATAAATAGAAAAGTCAAAACACTCACAATATAGACAAGGCATGTTATGGAGGAAACTGTATTAAGGAAAACGAAATTTTTAGGACAATACCTTTTATTTAGAAGGAAGTGACGGATCACGCGTGAATCATTTAATAAAACTTGAAGAATCCAGATGGTTGCGATTTCGCTGCATAGTGTTGAGGTGTCATTCCATTATCATCCTGACAGTTGGGATCAGAAGCCGCCAGAAGGATCTTCACACAATCTTTTATGACCAAAATTGCTGCTATTTTGAAGAGCGCCTACCTGCAACAAAAAAACATTTTGATTTGATTCATCGAAATATAATTAAAATTATTTTGTCATTTAGTATTGTAGCAGCAGTAGCATTAGTAATAGAATAGATAGGTCTAGTCGTTAAGAATCAGCATGACTAATATTTATTTCTTAAAATTATGTATTTCACATTAGTTTCAAACAACAACAAAAACAACAACAAACAACAAAACAACAACAACAACAACAACAAAACAACAAAACACACAATAATAATAATAATAATAATAATAATAATAAAAATAATAATAATAAAAATTATTATTATTACTATAATAAATAATAATAAAAGTAATAATAATAATAATAATAATAATAATAATAATAATAATAATTTTAAATTAATAATAATAATAATAATAATAATAATAATAATAATAATATTAATTATTATAATATTATTTTATTATTATAAAATATAAATAATAATTAATAATAATAATAATAATAATATATATTATTATTAGTATTATTTTTATTATTATTATTATATATTATTAATTATTATTATTATTATTAATATTAATAAAAATAATAATAAAAGTATTAAATAAAAATAATAATTATATTTTATTTTTAAATTATTATTATTATTATTAATACTAATAAAAAAATAATAAATAAAAGTAATAATAATGATAATATAAAAAATTTAATAAAAATATAATAAAAAAAGTAATTATTTAATAAACAAATCAAGTCTAAAAGTATTTTCTACATTACTCATATCTTAAATCGTACAATTGCTACTGGAAGACCAGACCCTGCACACAAACTCCTTTACACCTGAGCCCTCTCCTGGGTTTGACCTTCACACTTCCTTTCCCTCCATGCAGATTTATACATTTAAGTCTTTTCGTTTTGTTCGTTTGTCTCAAAATGTTCGAACCACTCCAAAACTCTCAGCCTTCTGGAAAATAGTTGTCGTACCCAACACTCCTAATCCAAATACATATTCTTCTTCAACAATTGGCAGTATCCATGGGCAGGGTGACCAAAAGTAAAACTAAATTTTTTTTTTAAAATTTTTTAAAATTAAAGATAAGGGGTTTAAATGGCTCCTTGCTCCCTGCTCTAGCCGCCTTATGACGTTCATGGGCTAGGGGGAAAAATCATGTTTTACTTCACAATGCGTTTGTAAGAGGTGCTAAAATCCCGGGAGCAAGGGGTAGTAACCCTTTTTTCTGTATATATTACTAATTTGCAAGGAGAAACTTTCGTTTTTCCGTTTGGCCCCAGCTCAGAGGGATAGGCTGGTACTTGAAAAAATAATATTTATATAATGTCGTGCCAAAATGAAAAATTTTCGATCTTGGCTTAATAGCAAAGATCATCTGAAAATAGGAAAAGCAAAAAATTTTGTATGCAATATTTTGCAAAATCATTCCAAATCTAACAAAAAATTTTTCATTGTGTTTATTTATTATTAAAATTATTGTAAACTTTCTAAAATTATCTAGACAAAATTACCTAAATAAAATTGTGCTTTTTGTAATAAGGTTTTAGTTAGTTTTCTAAGGTTTTGTGGAAAATGTATATTTTCCGAAATACATGTTATTTGTATGTAAATTGTGTATATGTTGTAGTTTTTAAAAAAATTAATTTGTAAAGAAAAAAAGAAATAGTGACGATGTTAGTGTTGCTTGAGAAGGCCATGTTTTTAAAACTGGCAAGATAAATGATAGTGAAAATCAGAAGAATTTTCATCGTCTGGGGTTTAAATTGTGTTTAAAAACCTTCAAATAGGAGCAGAAATTTTTGGATTTGAAGTCCTGCAAATGTGATAAACAGGCAATGGACAGGACTCAGAAAAGTAGAGGGGAAAAGGTTAAAATTACCCAGTTGAGTAATGTTATATTTATGTTGGAATTCTGGCAGTATTTTCTTCATATTTTGGCAGGGGTTTGTGTATGTCAATCAAGTAATCTCCAGACAAAATTATTGAGTGTTATTTTAAATATATTCTCCTTCTGTTACATAAATTTGTATATGTAGTCATTTATTAAATTTATCATACAATCACATAATTATATTAATGTTTACCAGAATTCCTGGTGATATTTATTTCATTGAAATTAATATAGGTGAAGAGTGACTTGTAGAGATAGAGAGAGTAGAGTAGGTATCGAAGGTGGACATTTTTTGCGACCTAGGATATCCTAAAATTCCTACAAGTCTCTATAACTTTGGTAAAGAATAATTATCTTTGTTACTATTTTCTGGTATGTATCTTATTAGGCTCATCCAGGTAATTTTAAATTTCCACGTAGTTGCCCATTGGTCATTGATTGAACCGGATATAATTAGTGAAGTCATTAATTAGTGAATTAATTACTTAATAATTATAAGTGAAATACTCAAATAACCCGCACATAGAAGAGAGGAGCTTACTACGACGTTTCGGTCCGACTTGGAACATTTACAAAGTCACACTAACTAGAAGTGGAGCAGGACTGCTATATATAGACAGGAAGAGGTAGTGGTGGTAGTAGCAGTAGTAGTAGTAGTAGTAGTAGCAGTAGTAGTAGTAGTAGTAGAAGTAGTAGTAGTAGTAGTGGCAGTAGTAGTAGTAGTAGTGGTAGTCGTTTAAACTCCTCTCTTCTATGTGGGGGTTTTTTGTGTATCGTTCCAGTAACGGTAAATTTGCCTTCTTTTTTATTTATAAGTGAAATAACAGAAGGAGGTGGATGTTAGATACACAAATTTAATTAATTGTGTAGTGCATTATAATTACTACAACAATAATTTTGCTAAGCTCAAGCGTAGCTAGGATTTATGTTAATGTCTATTGAAAATTCATAGTATAATTTCCTTACATGTGTAATTGCTAAGCTCAAGTGTAGCTAGCATTTATATTAATGTGTATTTAAAATTTATATTATAATTTCCTTACTTGTGTAATTGCTAGGTTCAAGTGTAGCTAGGATTTATATTAATGTGTATTAAAGATTAATATTATAATTTCCTTACATGTATAATTGCTAAGTTCAAGTGTAGCTAGGATTTATATTAATGTGTATTTAAAATTTATATTATAATTTCCTTACATGTATAATTGCTAAGTTCAAGTGTAGCTAGGATTTATATTAATGTGTATTAAAGATCAATATTATAATTTCCTTACTTGTGTAATTGCTAAGTTCAAGTGTAGCTAGCATTTATATTAATGTGTATTAAAGATTAATATTATAATTTCCTTACATGTATAATTGCTAAGTTCAAGTGCAGCTAGGATGTATATTAATGTGTATTAAAGATTGATATTATAATTTCCTTACTTGTGTAATTGCTAAGCTGGAATGTACCTAGGATTTATATTAATGTGTATTAAAGATCAATATTATAATTTCCTTACTTGTGTAATTGCTAAGCTGGAATGTACCTAGGATTTATTCAAGGGTAAGTTGTAATATTTACCTTCATAAAGTTCATAATTAAGTACATAATCAGTGTTATTAATTAAGTTGAATTTTATATATTGCACCATGGGTGAAAATGAGTAAATTAATGTAGATGACAAGCTTATAGAATTTAGAGCTAAGAAAGCATAATTAGATGGCTAGAAAGAACCATGTAACAAAATCATACAATAAATGTTTGGAATTAATGAATCAGGAAACTGTAAATACTGATTATTTAAAATTGTTTTTAGATGCTTTAGGGAATAAATAAGATTCATACAAATTATATTATGAAAAATATGAAGGAGATTTGTTAGTAAATTGTGTAGATGAGACAGAAATGGATCTTATGATTAAGCAGTATTATGAATTAGAAGAAAATATTCTTTCTTGTAAAAGTCAAGCTTGGAATAAATTAAAAGGTGTAAACCAGGCAGTTAGTTAACCTATTTCAAAAAAATAAGATGTCTTTTCCAAAACTCCCGAAATTTTGTTTACCTGTATTAATTCTGGAGAAAATGGGGGGTTTTGGTCAATTTTTGAAGCAGCTGTGTATGATAGGAGTGACCTAGCATGTGTAACTAAATTAATTTACCTCAAACGACAGATAAGAGGAGATGCTCACATACTCATACAAGCCTTTCCCAGTGTAGATGATTCTTACAAAGAAGCAGTTGACTTGTTGAAAGTCACTTATGGTAATATAGAACAAAGTAGGTTGGATCTAGTGAATATCATTGTTAATTTAAAATCTCCAGATCACACTTACAAAGGTTTACAGCAGTTTAGAGTTAATCTGGAGAGCACTCTCAAAACTTTAAGTAATAAGTATAATCTGAATGAATCAGACTGGTTATTGAGAGCCATTGTACAGAATAAATTAAGCTGTAAAACAGTTGAATGGTTTTCTAACAAGTATCACAAAGGTTATTTTGGTCTGGAGGAAATAAGACTAGGTCTACAAGAATTAATTGTTCAGTTGCATACCAGCCAACACATAATAAAGATGCAACACATAATAACTCTGAAGTATCTGTCAAATTTCACAAAGGGAAAAATTATCCCAATGTTAATAATCCAAATTCACCTCCTAAAAAGACTTGAACAGGCACATATCAAGTAGCAGGAATCAGAAATAGTGATTCTCCACATCACTCCTGATAGTAATCCAATTAATAAGAAACCAGTCAAAGAAAAGAGAGATTGTCTCTTCTGCAAGGATACTCATTTCTCTAAGAATTGCAATGCATACAATTCATGGGATGATAAAGTTGAAAGATTGGAAGAACTTGACAGATGTATCAGATGTTTAGGTAATCACAATGTAAAGGATTGTTTTGCCAAATTAAACAACTGTTATCAATGTCACAAAGGAAGGCACCATATAGTCATGTGTAAGGGTCTATATGATAATGGTGATAATAATGATAATGTTGACAACCCTGACACAACAGTAGCTAATGTAAAGATTGTTGCTAATGTTAATAATGATGGTTGTGCTGAAGTAGCCTTACCTGTGTTAGAGGTAAAAATTGATTATAGAAGGCATAAATCCAACGTGCATTTAAAGGAAATAGATAATCAAGTTATTGGGGAAATTGCAGAGACACTGCTTTCGGAGATCACAAGGTTCGTCAACAATTAGACCTTTCTTTTTTTGGTGCAACACTTTGTGCACACAAAAAGAAGGATGGAGGAATTTGGCCAATTGCAGTAGGCAACACGTTACTCAGCCTTGTATTCAAAGCTGCTGTCCGAAGTATTCGTGCACAGGCAGCCATTATGCTTCAACCAAGCCAGCTTGGCTTTGAGGTCTCTCAAGGAAGTGAAGCAGCGGTTCATGCAACAAGGGCATATATCAACAACCTGCCTGATGACAATGCAGTGGTAAAATTAGATTTCAAGAATGCATTCAATCTCAAGAAAAGAGACGTGGTATTAGCAGAAGTACAAGAACATTACCCTGGTCTCTTCCCTTTTGTTTTAGCTGGGTATAGCAAGGAATCACTGCTTCTGTTTGGAGAGCATGAAATCACATCATCGGAGTGTGTCCAACAAGGAGATCCTCTTGCACCATTTCTCTTCTATATAGCAGTTAGGGAAATCACAGTCAGACTGACCAGTGAGCTAAACATCTGGTTCCTAGATGATGGCACACTAGCAAGTACAAAGGAGTCCCTCCTACATGATCTTACAGAGGTAATGACATGAAGACAGGAAATGGGTCTCATCCTGAATCCATCAAAAAGTGAAAAATCTCAGTCAGTCAACAAGTGATAAATGCAGTGAGATCAAAACTACCAGGAGCAGCAGTCATTGCCCTCACAAATAGTGTCTTGCAAGGAGCACCTCTGTGAAGCAATGCCATTGATACAATTCTCAGGAAGAAACTGGAAGAGTTAAGGAGAATGGAACAACGAATAGGCAATCTGGACACCCACGATGCCTTGTACCTTCTCACAATGTGCTTCAGTCTGCCCAGGTTGACATATTTTCTAATATGTGCACCTTCAAATGATAACCCTGTACTGCACTTCTGCAGCTTCTCTTCAGAATCCCCCAAGAGCACAGTGTCATCAGCAAAGAGCAGCTGTGACAACTCCCATTTTGTGTGTGATTCTTTATCTTTTAACTCCAAGCCTCTTGCCAAGACCCTCGCATTTACTTCTCTTACAACCCCATCTATAAATATATTAAACAACCACGGTGACATCACACATCCTTGTCTAAGGCCTACTTTTACTGGGAAATAATTTCCCTCTTTTCTACATACTCTAACTTGAGCCTCACTATCCTCGTAAAAACTCTTCACTGCTTTCAGTAACCTACCTCCTACACCATACACTTGCAACATCTGCCATATTGCCCCCCTATCCACCCTGTCATATGCCTTTTCCAAATCCACAAATACCACAAAGACCTCTTTAGCCTTATCTAAATACTGTTCACTTACATGTTTCACTGTAACACCTGGTCCACACACCCCCTACCTTTCCTAAAGCCTCCTTGATCATCTGCTATCCTATTCTCCGTGATACTCTTAATTCTTTCAATAATAACTCTACCATACACTTTACCAGGTATACTCAGCAGACTTATCCCCCTATAATTTTTGCACTCTCTTTTATCCCCTTTGCCTTTATACAAAGAAACTATGCATGCTCTCTGCCAATCCCTAGGTACCTTACCCTCTTCCACACATTTATTAAATAATTGCACAAACCACTCCAAAACTATATCCCCACCTGCTTTTAAACATTTCTATCTTTATCCCATCAATCCCGGCTGCCTTACCCCCCTTTCATTTTACTACTGCCTCACGAACTTCCCCCACACTCACAACTGGCTCTTCCTCACTACTACAAGATGTTATTCCTCCTTGTCCTATAAACGAAATCACAGCTTAACTATCTTCATCAACATTTAACAATTCCTCAAAATATTCCCTCCATCTTCCCAATACCTCTAACTCTCCATTTAATAACTTCCTCTCCTATTTTTAACTGACAAATCCATTTGTTCTCTAGGCTTTCTTAACTTGTTAATCTCACTCCAAAACTTTTTCTTATTTTCAACAAAATTTGTTGATAACATCTCACCCACTCTCTCATTTGCTCTCTTTTTACATTGCTTCACCACTCTCTTAAACCTCTCTCTTTTTCCTCCATATACTCTTCCCTCCTTGCATCACTTCTACTTTGTAAAAACTTCTCATATGCTAACTTTTTCTCCCTTACTACTGTCTTTACATCCTCATTCCACCAATCGCTCCTCTTCCCTCCTGCACCCACTTTCCTGTAACCACAAACTTCTGCTGAACACTCTAACACTACATTTTTAAACCTACCCCATACCTCTTCGACCCCATTGCCTATGCTCTCATTAGCCCATCTATCCTCCAATAGCTGTTTATATCTTACCCTAACTGCCTCCCTTTTAGTTTATAAAACCTTCACCTCTCTCTTCCCTGGTGCTTCTATTCTCCTTGTATCCCATCTACCTTTTACTCTCAGTGTAGCTACAACTAGAAAGTGATCTGATATATCTGTGGCCCCTCTATAAACATGTACATCCTAAAGGGTCTACTCAACAGTCTTTTATCTACCAATACATAATCCAACAAACTACTGTCATTTCGCCCTACATCATATCTTTGTATACTTATTTATCCTCTTTTTGTTAAAATATGTATTACCTATAATTAAACCCCTTTCTATACAAAGTTCAATCAAAGGGCTCCCATTATCATTTACACCTGGCACCCAAACTTACCTACCACACCCTCTCTAAAAGTTTCTCCTACTTTAGCATTAAGGTCCCCTACCACAATTACTCTCTCACTTGGTTCAAAGGTTCCTTATACATTCACTTAACATCTCCCAAAATCTCTCTCTCTTCTCTGCATTCCTCTGTTCTCCAGGTGCATACACGCTTATTATGACCCACTTCTCGCATCCAACCTTTACTTTAATCCACATAATTCTTGAATTTACACATTCATATATATGTATATATATATATATAAAATATATATATATATATATATATATATATATTATTATAATATATATATATATATATATATATATATATATATTATATATATATTTTATATGTCGTGCCGAATATGTAAAACTGGTCAATTAGCAAGAACTCATCTAAAAATTTCTCTTATACGTTTAATTAAGGATATATTTTTTTCATTAATGTTGATGTAAAAATTTATAATTTTGCACCAAAAGGAACTTAGAAAACTTACCTAACCTTATTATAACAAGAACAATTTATTTTAGCCTAACCCAACTAAATATATTTTAGATTTGTTTAGAGTAATTTAATACTAAACAAACACAGTGAAATATATTTTTTTTTTGTTAGGTTCACAATGATTTTGGCGAAATTATTGTATACACAAATTTTCACTTGTCCTATGTGGCAAGATGAACGTTGCTATTTAAGCCAAGATCGCAAGTTCTGTCTATTCGGCACGACATTTTATATATATATATATATATATATTATATATATATATATATATATTAATATATATATATATATACATATATATATATATATATATATATTATATTATATATATTAATATATATATATATATATATATATTATATATATATATATATATATATTTTATATTATATATATATATATATATACATATATATATACATATATATATATATATATATTATATACATATATATATATATATATATATATATATATATATATATATATATATATATATATATATATATATATATTATATATATATATATATATATATAGTGGATAAAAAGGCTTCAAGGAAGAATATTTGGATTTCTTCTGAAGCCGTTTGAATATTCCACATCCACTACCACCCCATCTTTTCATATATATTTTTTTACCAATAGGAATATTTTTATTACATAATATTGAACAGAAGATTTAAGAGATACATTGTTGATACAAGTGTGGCATATACGGTACATGTTGTTAT